>SNQJ01S0113375.1:8021-36437 GCA_010110895.2 Picea sitchensis
TGGGGGATAGGCTCTAATGCCTCCTTCCTTCTCCCATTGTGTCACTATTGTAAATCCTTCAATCCTATCCCAAGTTGTTCTTAAGGGGGGATGTTAGGATATTTATACACTTAGGATTTAGTTAAGATCTACTTGGTCTAATGTGTCGTTAGGTAAAAGTGTATTTCTTAGTGTGTTTCTTTAGTATGCATTAGTATGCATTTGTATTTAGGAAATCTGATGATCATGATATGTTCCCAAAATAGATCGATCCAACGGTTCATATTCTCCTCAATATTAACAGCCATTGATCTGTGGCTTAACACCTGATTGGTCCATGATCTCTATTTAAAGAGCATGGAGGGTCATTTGTCGATGATCGATTGTGAGAAACTCTCTTGTAAAATATCTTTGTAATCTTTTTCTTTTGCATTAATAAATTTCTTCAAGTGGTTTCATTGGATGGGGCCATGGATGTTTCCTCATAGGGGTTTTACCATGTCAAAACATCGGTGTGTTGATATTTGATCTGGTTGTGTGAGTGGTTACTGAAGGTGTTTGTCCTATGTTGGAATAATTGTGTTGTCGAACATTTTACGGATCACCATAGTAAAATTGACCTTTGATAAATAGAAACAATATGTGTAGTCCTTGGATAGACCTTTCCAACGGGCTATTGTGTGCCTAAAACGGAGATCGTATGAAAATGTTACAACCTCGGGAAGTTGATGTACTAACTTACCCAAAAAAGGCCCACATGAATTTTGGCACTTCATATCCTAGGGTTAGGTTTCTTGGATGTCTAAGGTTTTTGACATTCATGTTTATTGTAAAAAGGCCTTCAGAGCCTCATTTTAATCATCTTCTTGTGAATGAGCGCAACCGTCACATCTCTTCTTAGAGATAAGCCACCACCATTCTAGCAAGCTTGTTTCCTCTGCATTTTACAGTTTCATCTTATATCCTTATTGAATAGAAACCAATTTTATTGTATATATGTTATTCTGTGTTAAGCATATTTTGACAATAATATGTATTCATTTCATTCATAAAATATATTTTTGATCAGTTGTATCAAATCGCTCTGCTTCTTGTCGTTCTTAATGCATGTCCCCAATGAGGTCAAGGTACAAAGAATTGGGTCTCGAGCTTGCTTCTCTTGAGGACAAAATCTCTCGCATGCACAAATGACCTCTCATGGAAGAAGAAAATAAATATGAAGAGACAAAAGATCCCTTCAAAATGTTGCTCGAGGAAGCCCTCACGCAACAAAGGAACGAGATGATGGATAGTTTTGTGCAAATCCTTTGGCAGCTACCAATAGGTGACACATCTTCCTCAAACAAAGGCGCCACCCACTTCAATGTAAAAATCATATTCGATATTCCTATATTTGAAGTTCAAATAGACGTAGATACGGTAGACAAATGGTTGAATCTCTAGAAGCGTATTTCTCTGTCCATAACTTCTCGAATAGAGAAAATATTACTTTTGCGCTCCTCAAAGTCGTCCCCCATGTCAAATATTGGTGGGAAAATTTTTGTGAGCAAAAGGAAACAGAGGAACCCTCATTATTTATAGTCATAGTCACCTGGGAGTCCTTCATAGATGTTATTAAGGAAAAATACTACCATGTTGGAAGATATGATGACCTGTACACAAAATAGACCACACTGTAGTAGGAAAGAGACCAAGCGTTGCATGAGTTCACAAATATATTCCATACCTTGCACACCAAGCTGGGTATCAAAGATTCTGAGCGACATCTGGTGCTAAAGTATCACGACATTTTGCATAGATACATCCAAGAAGAAATGGAGTTTCTGGACATCTCATCCTTGGGCGTAGCCTACCAATATGTCGTCAAAATCGAGTAGAAGCGCAAACAAAAGACGCGGAAATTTGGGCCTGGGAACCCCTCATAGAAAAAGCTAGGAAAGGGAAACCCCAACCCGCAGAACAAAGGATAGATCAAAGACGGACAACCTCAAGACAATTAGTCCAGGATGTAAGCAAAGAAGGACACTAGAAAGAGAAAGAAAGATACCAGGAAGTGGTGCGACTTCCATAAGAGCCCTTGGTATAACACTGTTGATTGTCACTCGAGGCAGTCACTGGTGGATGAGGTGAAAGCCTTTGAATTAGATGTGGGTTCCTACTCTAAGTCGAAACCATAAATTGGGAGACAGATCATAGACACATGACCCAGTGCTACCATTGCTTCCACCAAGCTCCAACTCATTCAACTAGACGAGCCAAAGGAAGGAGAGCACCTTTTTCATTCACAAATGTGGGTGAAGGGTACCCCATTGTGCTTCATCGTTGATAGAAGAAGACAAAAGAACCTCATCTCAATAGAGGTTTTCAAGGGACTCGGCTACTGACAACTCTGCACCCGCAACCCTACACCATTGGATGGCTCTGCCAAGGAAGAAACATCCACATTAGCCAACAATGTCGTCTGTCATACGACATCAATCCCTTCAAAGATGAGGTATTGTGTGATGTTTCCCCTCTCAAAGTTTGTAATGTTCTTTTCGGCCAACCATATTTATGGAAACGTCATGTTGTATATGAGTCTAGGCCTCACAGTGTTATTATTACTTTGAACAAGAAACTGTATAGGATACCCAAGGCAGTCCCACCCAGTGTTATTTACTTGATCTCTGCCAAGAAATGAAGAAATTTCATCTCTCATACAGGGAATTTTTTCTTGTTCATGATTCACTCTCAGAATGAGACAAAGATCGCAACCACATCCAAGGTCTCCATGGTCGACCTCTCCACATAGCAGAAATAAGTGGATAAGGTCGTGGAAGAATACGCAGATATCTTCTCCTTACCTATTGGGGTACCTTTGCATTGCCAGGTCAAGCACCCCATTGATCTAACCCCCGACGCACCACTTCCCAATGGGCCAGTCTACCATCGCTCTCTATTAGATAATGAGGAGATTAAGTGGTAGATCTAATAATTGCTCCACAAGGGGCACATCCTTCCCATCTCATCACCTTGTGGGAGCCCAATCGTGTTGGTACAGAAGAAATATGGAACGTGGAAACTCTACATTGATTACTAAGCTCTGAATAAAATCACAGTCAGAAACCAGTACCTGATTCCCCAAATCAGCGACCTCCTTTATCAGCTCACGAGGCCCAAATACTTCAGTAAGATTGATCTGAAGTCTGGCTACCACTAGGTCCTGATAGAAAAGACAAATGTATGGAAGACCGCCTTCAATTCAAAGGAAGGTATTTTTTAATGGTTGGTCATGCTCTTTGGTTTGAAAAATTCTCAAGCCACTTTCATGAGGATGATGGATGATATCCTATGACCATTCACCAATAATTTTGTAGTGGTGTATCTGGATGACATCCTCATTTACAACAAGACTTGGGCAGAACACTTGTAGCATATTTAGCAGGTTCTACACACCCTGAGGCAACACCAACTCTACGCCAACTTGGAAAAATGCTCCTTCAGCATGGAAAGGGTTCATTACCTAGGCTATATCATTGACCATCATGGCGTACATGTGGATCCAACCAAAATCCAAGTAATTTGTGACTGGCCAACCCCAAGAACACTCACTGAGCTTCAAATATTCTTGGGCCTTGCCAATTTCTACCATAGGTTCATGTTGGGATTCTCCCATATTGCATGGGCCCTTAGCCAAGTAACTAGGGGTGGTGGTAAGGTGAAATTTGTGTGGGTCCATTCCCAAAAATAATCATTCGATGATATCGATACATATGCTTTAGACTATGTTGTATCGATGATATCGATACAACCCTTTGATATCGATACATATTCTTTAGACTATGTTGTGGGCACCATTCTGACTTAGCACGACCACCCTGTGGCCTATCATAGTGAGACACTATCATATGTTGTATGTAAGTACCATACTTACGACAAAGAACTGTACTCCATTGTGAAATCTTGTTGCTAGTGGAGACATTACATTCTTCGGAAGGAGACAATCATACACACTAATCATAAGCCACTGCAGTTCATGCAGACACAAGGAAAATTGCATAATAACCGCCATCAGAAGTGGTCCATGTACTTTTAGCAATTCCACCTCAACATCAAGTATAAAACAAGAAGCACCATCTCTGTCGCTGATTGCCTCAGTAGACTTCCATTCATGACAATCACCACAGTGCTAGACTCTTGTGGCCATGAGACCTCTATATGGCCCCAACTCTATGAGACAGACCTGGACTTCGCCACCACCTACCAAATTTTTAGTGAAAACATAGTTTTCACTAATTTCCATCTTCAAGATGGGTTGTTGTGTCGTCTGGGCCATATATGTGTTCCATCAAGCGACTGAGCGAAGATGATTTTGGAATCCCACTATAGTTGGGTGGCAGGACACTTCAGTGTCGAAAAGACAGTGGAAATGTTGTAGAAACATTTCTACTGGCTGAAACTTCGACAGGAGGTCAGCAAGTATATCAAGTCTTGCACTGCCTGTGCGATTGCCAAACTGACGACTAAGAAACAGAACCTGTACACCCCTATTCCTACTCCTAACAGGCCAAGGGAATCCATCTCAATACACTACATGTCGGGCCTCCCTGCCACCAAGCGGGGCAATGACTGTGTTTTTTTTGTTGTGGATCAGTTTTCTAAGATGGCGATTATGGTCCCTGCAAGAAGAGCATCACAGCAAAGGCCACTACCAATCTCTTCTTTGAACGATTCTGGGTAAATTTTTGAATACTAGAAACCATTGTCTCAGATCGAGATAGTCAATTTCTCAGCACATTTTGGTCAATCCTCTGGTCACTACTAGACACCAAGCTCACCAAATCCACGGCCTTCCACCCCCAGATAGATGGCCAAACCTAAGTTGTAAATCGAATGATCATGCATATCATGTGCATGTATAGTTCCAATCACCCTTGCACATGGGATGAGAGTCTCCCATATGTTCAACATAGCTACAACTGAGCCTTGTATAGCTCAACTAGCCACAACCCCTTTTAGGTGGGGTTGGGATTCTAGCCATTGGGACCCATAGATGTTTCACTACCCCTTGTGATCACCTTGGTTGACTTACCTTATGCTCCAAATGAAGTTGACAAAGACACCTGGTTCATTGAGTGGATATAGCATATACGCCAACAGGTTTAGGATATCCTACAGAAGTCTAATGACAAGTACAAGTAGGGCCATGATCAACACCGGGTGCCACATAAGTTTCAGGTGGGCAACAAATTTTGGTTGCACTTGCAGAAAGAGAACCTTATAGGACCCCATCGAAAGCTTCACCCACTCCATTATGGGTTTTACACCATCACCAAGGTTTTGGGTGATAATTATTTTGAGCTCAACATTCCTCCTTTCCTTGGCTTGCACCCATTGTTCAACGTGGATATCCTTCGGTCGTATTTCCCATCATTACTGGACACCTCAAAGATAGCAGAACAACTGAAACTAACAGAGCTCAAACTTGAATGCATACAATAGGAATCCAGTGATCATATTGTGGATAAACAAATCAAGTGCACTCACCAACAAAGGATCCATATTTATCGAGTTGTCAAAGCAGGGCAACTCCTACACCAAGGCAAGTGGCTCACTCAGGGTCAAATTCAACAGAAATTTCCTCATATGATAGGGGAACTCAACGCAATGGATAACCTTTATTTATAAAGTGTTAGGATTGATCTATATGGATTTTGGTGGCCTCCCACCTATTCCATTTGGCTCATTTTGGCAGTTTTCCCGTTTGGCAATTTTTTCCCTAGTTTTTGGGTCCCTGACTTGCGGGGCCGTTTTGAGGCCCTAAACAAAGTTTTTTAGGGATCACCACAATGAAAATGACTTTTGATAAATAGAAACAAAATGTGTATTCCTCGGATAGACCTTTCCAATGGGCTATCACACGCCTAAAATGAAGATCGTATGCAAAAGTTACGACCCCTGGAAGTTGATGTACTAACTTACCCAAATGGGGCCCACATGACTTTTGGCACCTCATCTCCTAGGGTTAGGTTTTTTGGATGTATAGGGTTTTTTATATTCTCATTTATTGTAAAAATGCCTTCAGATCCTCATTGTAATCATCTTCTTTTGAATGCGCACAGTCGTCACATCTCTTCTTAGAGATAAGCCGACACCATTCTAGCAAGCTTGTTTCCGTTGCATTTTATAGTTTCAACTTATTTCCTTATTGAATAGAAACTGGTTTTACTGTATATATGTTATTCTGTATTAAGAATCTTTTGACAATAATATGTATTCATTTCATTTTTCAAATATATTCTTGATCAGTGGTATCAGAGTGATATGCTCTTTGTCATTCTTAATGCATGTCCTGAACGAGGTCATGGTACAAAGAATTGGGTCTCGAGTTTGTTTTTCTTGAGGACAAAATTTCTCGCACGCCCAATGACCTCTCATGGCAGAAGAAAATAAAGATGATGGGAAAGGAGATCCATTCAAAATGTTGCTCGAGGAATCCCTCATGCAACAGAGGAACGAGATGATGGATAGTTTTGCGCAAATCCTTCGACGACTACCAATAGGCGACGCATCTTCCTCAAACGGAAGTGCCTCCCCCTTAAAGTTACAAATCAATTTTGATATTCCTATATTTTAAGGTGATATAGATGCAGATATGGTAGACAAATGGTTGAATCTGCTAGAAGGGTATTTCTTTGTCCATAACTTCTCGAATAGAGAAAATATTACTTTTTCACTGCTCAAAGTCGTCCCCCATGTCAAAGATTGGTGGGAAACTTTCTATGAGCAAAAGGAAATAGAGGAACCCTCATTACTTATAGTCATAGTCACTTGGGAGTCCTTCAAGGATGCTATTAAGGAAAAATACTACCCTGTTGGAAGTTATGATGACTTGTACACAAAATGGACCACGTTGCGGCAGGAAAAAGACCAAGTGGTGCCCGAGTTCACAAATATCTTCCATACCTTGCACACCAAGTTGGGTATCAAATATTCTTAGGGACATATGGTGCTCAAGTATCACAGTGGTCTGCATTGATACATCCAGGCCAAAAGGGAGTTTTTGGACATCTCATCCTTGGGTGTGGCCTACCGATATGTCGTCAAAATTGAGTAGAATCTCAAACAAAAGACACGACAATTTGGGCCCGGGAACCCCTCATAGAAAAATCCAGGAAAGGCCGACCCTAACCCGCAGAAAAAAGGATAGATCAAAGAAGAACATCCTCAGGAAAACCAATCCAGGTGGCAAGAAAATAAGGACAACGGAAAGACAAAGAAAGATACAGGGAAGTGGTGTGACTTCTATAAGAGCCACTGGCATAACATTGTAGATTGTCACTCGAAGTAGTCATTGGTGGTTGAGGTGAAAGCCTCTGAATAATATGTGGGTTTCGACTCTGAGTTAGAACCAAAAAGGAGGAGATGGATCATAGATGTAGAAACCAGTTCTACCATTGCTACCACCAAGCTCCAGCCTGGTTAACCAGATGAGCTTGAGAGAGAGACCCTGAGAGGGGTATGTGGTTCCTATCTGAGATAGATATGGAATGTAGAGATGAGCTCCTCCTTACAGAGAGTTTATAAGAACTCTAGATGATTCTCTTATGTAATGTAGTGAGAAAGGAGAACTACAGAGTGGGACATGCATGTGGCTGAACACAAGGTGAACGTGTGAATTCCCATAGAGTTGGATGCATCATCATGAGATAAAGATGAAGATGATGTATTAGCCTCCTCTAAGAAGATAGTTGATATTATGAACTCCATATGACTCTCCTATGTATTGCAATGGGAAATAATATATGTTGAGTGGACGTGTCTATGGACGAGCACAAGTGAACGTGATCCTAGTGGTTGAGCACTAGTGAGAGTGGTTCTCCTGTGTAATGCAGTGAGATAGAGATATGTAAATCCCTATGGATGTGCCCCTAGTCTCCGGTGTAATGCAAATGAGATAGAGATATATAAATCCCTATGGATGTGCCCCTTAGTGGTTGAGCACTAGTGGGTGTATGAGGATCCCTTGATATATTGTTCAAGAGCTTCACACCCCATCAGAACCCTAATTGTAATGTAAAGGGTACATGTTGGTCCTAATCTCCTTAATGTAATTGATAATTAATGTAAAAGATAATTAATATGGTTATTATTAATTATATTTTGAGTTAGATAGGTCGTCCATGTTGTTCCAATAGACACTTATGTTGACAGATTGATTCTAATATAAGTAAAGGTAGATTCCCCATTGAGGAATCATATCTTTTGTGTAGGTTTGGAAATTTCAACAAGTACATCTTCTTGGGAAAAGTGTGCACCTCTCTTGGGCGCTAGTCTTCTAGGGTTTGTGAGAACCCTTTTGTGTGCTAGGTTTTCTTTGTGGTGGAGGTATTTCTCTTGAAGAATATAACAAAGGATTGGTTAGGTTTTCTTCCCTTGTTGAGAAGGGTTTCCTAGGATACTTCTTGTGTACTTGTGCATGGTGTTTCTTCTTGTGATATTGGTTGCTGCAACTAATTGTCTATGGTTTAAGCAAAGTGATAAAATGGACTTAAATTCATGCTTAAGCCTATATTATTGAAAAATCAACACGCGATCAGAGCGTAGGTCTTTAAGAACCCATTGCACAAGCATTTACCAGTCTCCTCTCTTTTATGCAAAACCATACGACCCTCCGAGGGTTTCCAGAAAATTTGTATGGCCCCCCTTTATGAGGTGTTTCATCCCTTAATACTTGAAATTTGGGGATAATTTTGGCATAGGAGAGTAAGGCCTCCTCCAACGCACCTCCAAACACTCTCAGAATGAAATTCTGAGCATTTTAAAATTGTGTCCCTAGGGTTTCGCTAATTTCTGCAGAAATTTTAGAATTAGGGTTTCTGTAACTCATTGAAGGAGCTCTTCATCTCACCAGTGTTATCCTATATTTCAAAGGATTATTGTTGAAATACATAAGTCCAAAAAAAAAAAAAGTGTTATCCTAGCCTATCCTTTACGTTTTCTAGCCGAGTTGACAAGGGTTTGTGAAGAATCTAAAATTATGATGAGAAAAACTATGATGGGAGATAAGCGTGATGGATCAAGAAAATTCAAGTTCCTGGAAGACAAGACTTCAGAGGAAGGCTTATTGTGGGTAATAAAAAAAGGTGACACTGTGACTACCTTCTTCATGAATATTTCAAGAGGATAGAGATCAGCCAGTTTCCATTGGAGAAATCATATCATCACCCTCAGGTATGCACTTCTATCTATATTATTTGTATCATTGTCATGAGGGAAATTGAAAGAGGAAGTAACCTTTACTTGAATCCATGGATCCAAAGGGATCTCAGTGCATTCAGAGGAACAACATACTGTAAGTGAAGATTCCAGGTTTGATAGTTGTAATTTTCATTCCTCTAACCTATATTTATAAAGTTTGCTACATTATAAGTAGGTGTTGTAGCTGTGACAACCATCCCTAAATTGTTTTGATTCTAGAGATGTACTCATTATTCTCCTTTAGGGGATATTCTTGTTTTGGTTCCTCTTGTTTTCTTGTTCTAGACAAGTTAACAACAAAGGAAGATGTTTATCCCTCAGAGGGATTCACTTGACTTAAAGGGAGTCAAATCTATTTGAGAAAGAGGAAGAATAGAACCATCATTGAGGCAACCAATACAATAATGCATGATCAGAATATTTCTATAATTCTATAGGAAAAAGCATGCATGACACAGTATATGTTCAGAACAAGAGTCTTCACCTGACTTTGAAAAACATAACTCCTGAAGAAGCCTTCACCAGAGTGAAGCCTGCGATTGAACACTTCAAGATATTTGGGTGCCTAGTGTATTCTCATGTACCCAAAGATAATAATACCAAGCCAGACCCTTCAAGGAGAAAGGATACGTTTATGGAATAATAGTTAATCTTCGAAGACATTCCAGATCGACATATCTGGTCAGACACAGATTGAAAGAAGAAAATATGTTTTCCTTGAAGAAGAGATAGCCTTTGAAAGATCCAAAGAATCTCAGATGGAGATTGACAGTGAGACAATACCTTCTCCCCCTTCAGTGGTTCAAAGGGAAACAAACATTATTCCAAGCTGATCCATTTGCTCCAGTTGATATGTTCAGAGATATTGTAGTAGAGCATAAAAGGTCTTCCTAGGCTCACTCTGCAAGAGGAAGAGAAACATACAAGCCTATCAAGTAACATCCCAAGAACAAAGAGATTTTTCGAGCTACTCTTCAGCTATGAGCCACATCATTGATTCTGAGACTCCTTACCATGAAGAAGCTATGGGTGAACAAGTATGGAAATATGCCATAGCAGAAGAATACCAGTATATCTTTAAAAATGATGTATGAGATATTGTTCAGAGACCAAAAGGGAAGTATGTGATGACTTACAAGAGGCTCTATAAGATCAAACATGTAACCTATGGAAGTGACGATAAATACAAAGAGAGATCTATAGCCAGAGGATTATCGTAAGAAGAGGGATTGAACTATGATGAGACATGTTTATTTAGTAGACCGATGCACTTTCATATGTACTACCATCAATGAGTTGGAAACTACATAAGATAGATGGATTCTTTATGAGTTTGGGTTTCAGCAAAAGTGTTGCTAAACCAAAACTATACTACTACATTTGTGACGAAATCCTGATTTTGATGACTTATTCAGGAAGTTGTGTTGTTGGGTACAATTAAGGTTTGACTTCTTATTTCGAGATGAAGGATCTGAGTATGATACATGACTTCTTGGGACAATAAGTATCACAGAGGACCTGTTATCACCATATAAATTTCAAGAAATTTATAGGTGATTTGGTAGCACTGAAGGTTATTGCTCATTTGGTAGCGCTAAAGGTTTCTTGCTCATTTGGTAGAGGCAGTTTCATCTATGTGGGACTAATCTCCAAGATATAAAATATATATAAAATTCATCATGTGTAACCCCATGCGTAGACTCCAGAATGTTTTCACATCTGTCAAAATTACAACTCCAGGTGCCATCGCCAACGAAAGGAAAAGTAGGTGTTAGGCATCAAGCATGTTTTAACTTGCAACTAAACTGAGTTCCTGGTGTCAATATCACAATGCTAGGTTGAATTTATAGTTCAAATCCATCCATCGGCAGTTCACTAATTATTGATTAATATGACAAAAGCAGGGATCAAGCAAGTGTCGAGTTGTCAAACCAAGCATGCATAGTGCTAGTTCAACATTCAATTACAAATCGAATGACGATAGAGCACTTACAAGTGTTAAGGTGGGAATAGATTGGATCGGGAGGATCACATTTACATTTTCAAATGCAACTGGTCATTAGCCTTTGTTTCAATTAAATGCTTCAGTTATGTTTTCACTTCTAGCAACGATGTTCATGGAAGGATTCGGGTATTTATTTAAGGGAAGAAGGTGCGCCAAAAGAGGAACTCATGTGAAGCTTGGCACACACTATCATTGCCAAGGCCATCTGACTTCCTTTGTTGGGAATGTATATAGTATGGATAATTTGGTGAAGCGGCATTGGCAAGTTCAAATCGAGATGAAGAAATACCCAGGTATCGGGTTCACTATGTAAATATACAGGGTCCAAGTTGTGTATTCAGTTTGATGATGTTTTCCAAACTTTATGCCATGACATGAACATTAAATGTAACGTCTCTACGTTTCTGTGTGAGCCGATTTTAGACACCTTGTGCGCCCAAGAGTTTTCTTTTATCATTAAATCCTATGATGTCTATCAAAAAGATCATGAAAAGCCTGGTGGATGCCCTGTATTTCTTTTCTTCTCGGCAAATGAAAGAGGTTGATTCCTATGAGGAAGCTTGCTTGAAAAAGCTCGACATTCACACATTTTTCTATGGATTGATTGTCTAATTTGCATATGACAATCATCAATATTGATCATGGAGTTCTTGATTTTACAAAGAATGATTTAATAAAGAAATTTGTTGCTGATTTTTTCAGATATGACAGGGTTTTCAGGTATATGTCCATATATGAGATGGATTCCTCTCAGTTGGGAGATGGTAGTGAATTAGATTTGAATTGTTTAAAATCCATATAGTAGATCCCTCTGTAAGAGAAGATCTATTAGAATTGATCATAGTAAAAGATGCAAGGTAAGGTATTTTCCTGTGCAACAACTATGATTTCATGCGAGATACATAGTCAAGATAAATGATTGCTATGAATTTCCTTTGCAACTTGAGCTCGATAGAGATAAGTGATAAGGTCTTGTTATGTAACAAAACCCATGAATGCAGAAACAAAGAGAAAATAGGTGACAGAGCATCTATTAATGAAGGAAGAAGATATTCATCTCCCATTACTCAGTTGTCAGAAAAATTTGATGAATCAAGCAGATAAGAGTGTAGATGGCTAAATTGATTACAAATTTGCAAGATAGAGGACATAATTCATTGATTTTTCTTTCACCTGACGCCTTTTAATTCCAAGTTGGCCCATGTTTGAAGGGTCAAAGATCAGATCCTGCATATTGGGGTATAGACCAATTTGGCAAATATTCTATACCAGATTTTAAGCAACTTGTTTCTATTCTTATCCAAGGAGGATTTTCGATCCCTTAGTCCAAGGAGAATTAGTTTTGAAATAGATTTCTTCCAGATCACAAGTGGCAGAGATTTCCTATATTTCAGGAAGTGGTTAGAGAATAGATTCTCCAGCTGGCAGCAAATCCAACAACCTCAAGCATTCGACTAATTCTGAATTTATTTGTTTTGATTCTGTTAGAGTTTTTTTGCCAACAAATCTTAACAACCTCCAGTGTTTGAAATGTTCAAGTAGTATCTTCAGATTTTTTAAGTATTTTATGTTAAGATAGTTCCTTGAAATAAGGTAGTTTGTTTGGACAAGTGTTGAGATGATTGTAACTGTTTTCTATTTTTAGAAAACAGAGATAGGACTCGAGTTCTTAAGACTGAGAGTATCTTTACCTATTTATACAGATGTAAAATACAAAAAAAGGGGTTCGACCTGTGAGGGGGTTGATTTGTTTTTTGGTGGACTGTAGGCCTTGTTATTTCAGGAGGATGTTCTATAATATTTAAATGATCAACTAGTAATAGACAAACTGTTGACAGGATTCTTGTGTCGAGGTGTTGGTGGCGTTTCCTCTCTTTGTTAAGTTTTTTTCCTGTTATCATTTCACTTGTTTCAAATTCTTATTGTCAAAGGATAGTGATAGAGAAAAATTTATTGGTGAAATACTATGCATTTGATCTTTTGGTAATCTTTATGTTTCTCTTCTAAAAGCTCAGTTTAGGAATTCTTAAATGCTCCTTTGCTTGACTTTTTCTCCTCTACTTTTTCCTCATTTGACGCCATTAAAACTTGATTCAATCCAACATTTCCACTACCTTTCCCTGTGTAAGAGTTTGGTCTAGATCTGAGAGTGAGTCATATATTCAAGCATAGACCCCATCACCCAATGGTCCCTCCTCTCTCGTTCCAACCAAACCATTTAGAAAACCAAATCCTGATCCATCATAACTAGCCTAAAATCCTATTCTAAACCAAGCTAAATCATACAGAGAGAGCCCTCTCTGAGTCTTGGAGGGCTAGATCCAAGACTCCAAGCGGTTGAAACAATTACCTCTATCAATTTCTCTCTCAGCCTGAGAAATTATAGAGTGATAACATTTTAGCGACTATACTGGGGATGAGCTTTCAAGTTCTCCAGTAAAATATATCAAGTTTAGATTTAACTTATGATGGTGAATAGAAGCCAAACACATGAAGGTTGTACCATTCACCTGGCGACTCCATTGTTCAAGATCCTGAGCTTCAAAGGTCAGAGTGACTTCACTACCAAAGAACCTAGATTTCAGAATATTGATGGTGATCCGAGAGGACAGGGTATGTGGCAAACCCTCTCTCTGGTGAAATGTTACAAACTTTGAGAGAAGAGTTAGCAGAATTTTAGATTGATGAACATTTCTCTACATCAGTACTTATTGGTTTGAAATCCAGCCGACTCACACCTAAAGGTAAGGATTGTTTTCTTGGTCTAGTTGCAGAAATATTAGAACATGAAATTGAACTATTGGATGTTCAAATTGAATCATATGATTTCCAAGATCCTAGACAGTTCTTGGAAAGTATTTGTCCTCCAAAAAGAAAAGAAATTGTTATACCATCTGATTTACAGATAGAAGAAGAATATGGTTATGAGTCTGACTTTGCAGAGCTAGAATCATTGTCTAACCTTGATGAGGTCATCCGAGACAAGCTAGTCATTGAAGGCCTAAGAGGTAAAATAATCAATCATGAAATGATAGATCCTATAGCTTATTACATGTAGAATGTTTCCAGCTCAAAAGTTCACATCCATATGCAGTTGCCATCTCATTTCATAACTGGGGTTTTCTGGGAAAAAGGTCAAGTGTTTTCTCTAATATTTTTAACCAATAGTCAAGAAGTCAATGTATATAAGAAGTTGCTTGACTGGCTGCATTGGCATTACTGTATCATCTAGAACAGTAGAATTATCAGTAGATTAGTGTAGGATAAGTGTGAAATAAGCTTGTTGGACAAGCATTCTCCTTCAACATCTAGTTTACAGTTTGCAGTGTGTGTGTTTTCAGTTTATATAAGTGGTTTGGTTTCGAAAATAAAGATTAGTTTGCAGCTGTTTGTGATTCCATGCCCAAGGAGAAGGCACTGATCTATGAGTTCCCAGAGGTCTACGGTTCTAGACACCTCCTTCAGAGCTATCTTCCCTAGATGGAGCCGATGTTATCACCATATAAATTTCAAGAAATTTATAGGTGATTTGGTAGCGCTGAAGGTTATTTCTCATTTGGTAGCGCTGAAGGTTTATTGCTCATTTGGTAGAGGCAGTTTCATCTATGTGGGACTAATCTCCAAGATATAATATATATATAAAATGTAGCATGTGCAACCCCGTGCGCAGACTCCAGAATGTTTTCACAACTGTCAAAATTACAACTCCAAGTGCCATCGCCAACGAAAGGAGAAGCAGGTGTTAGGCATAAAGCATGTTTTAACTTGCAACTAAACCGAGTTCCTGGTATCAATCTCACGATGCTAGGTTGAATTTATAGTTAAAATCCATCAATCGACAGTTCACTAATTATTGATTAATATGACAAAAGCAGGGATCAAGCAAGTGTCGAGTTGTCAAAACAAGCATGCATAATGCTAGTTCAACATTCAATTCAAAATCGAATGACAACGGAGCGCTTACAAGTGTTAAGGTGGGAATAGATTGGATCAGGAGGATCACATTTACATTTGCAAATGCAATTGGTCGTTATCCTTTGTTTCAATTAAACGCTTCAGTTATGTTTTCACTTCCAGCAACGATGTAAATGGAAGGATTCGGGTATTTATTTAAGGGAAGAAGGTGCGCCAAAAGAGGAACTCATGTGAAGGTTGCACACACTGTCATTTCCAAGGCCATCTGACTTCCTTTGCTAGGAATGTAGATAGTATGGATAATTTGGTGAAGCAGCATTGGCAAGTTCAAATCGAGATGAAGAAATACCCAGGTATCGGGTTCACTGTGTAAATATATAGGGTCCAAGCTGTGTATTCAGTTTGATGATGTTTTCCAAACTTTATGCCATGACAAGAACATTAAATGTGATGTCTCTATGTTTCTGTGTCAGATGATTTCAGAAACCCTGTGCACCCAAGAGTTTTATTTTATCATTAAATCCTATGATGTCTATCAAAAAGATCATGAAAAGCCTGGTGGATTCCCTGTATTTCTTTTCTTCTCGACAAATGCAAGAGGTCGATTCCTGTGAGGCAGCGTGCTTGAAAAATATCGACACATTGTTCTATGGATTGATTGTCTAATTTGCATATCAAAATGGTCAGTATTGATCCTGGAGTTCTTGATTTTACAAAGAATGATTTAATAAAGAAATTTGATGCAGATCTTTTCAGATATGACAGGGTTTTCAGGTATATGTCCATGTATAAGATGGATTCCTCTCAGTTGGGAGATGGTGGCGAATAAGATTTGAATTGTTTAAAATCCCTACAGTAGATCCCTCTGTAAGAGAAGATCTATTAGAATTGATCATAGTAAAAGATGCAAGGAAAGGTATTTTCCTGTGCAACAACTATGATTTCATGCGAGATACATAGTCAAGATAAATGATTGTTATGAATTTCCTTTGAAACTTGAGCTCAATAGAGATAAGCGATAAGGTCTTGTTATGTAACAAAACCCGTGAATGCAGAAACAAAGAGAAAATAGGTGACAGAGCATTTATTAATGAAGGAAGAAGATATTCATCTCCCATTACTCAGTTGTCAGAAACATTTAATGAATCAAGCAGATAAGAGTGTAGATGGCTAAATTGATTACAAACTTGTGAGCTGGAGGACATAATTCATTGATTTTTCTTTCACCTGGCGCCTTTTACTTCCAAGTTGGCCCATGTTTGAAGGGTCAAAGATCAAACTTGCATATTGGGGTATAGACCAATTTGGCAAATATTTTGTACTGGATTTTAAGAAACTTGTTTCTATTCTTAGCCAAGGAGGATTTTCGATCCCTTAGTCCAAGGAGAATTAGTTTTGAAAGAGATTTCTTCCAGATCACAAGTGGCAGGGATTTCCTATATTTCAGGCAGTGGTTAGAGAATAGATTCTCCAGCTGGCAGCAAATCCAACAACCTCAAGCATTCGACTGATTTTGCATTTATTTGTTTTGATTCTGTTAGAGTTTGTTTGCCAACAAATCTTAACAACCTCCAGTGTTCGAAATGTTCAAGCAGCATCTTCAGATTTTTTAAGTATTTTCTGTTAAGATAGTTCCTTGAAATAAGGCAGTTTGTTTGGAAAACTGTTGAGATGATTGTAACTGTTTTCAATTTTTAGAAAACAGAGATAGGACTCGAGTTCTTAAGACTGAGAGTATCTTTACCTATTTATACAGATGTAAAATACAAAAAAAGGGGTTCGACCTGTGAGGGGGTTGATTTGTTTTTTGGTGGACTGTAGGCCTTGCTATTTCAAGAGGATGTTCTGTAATATTTTAATGATCAACCAGTAATAGACAAACTGTTGACAGGATTCTTGTGTCGAGATGTTGGTGGTGTTTCCTCTCTCTGTTAAGTGTTTTTCCTATTATCATTTCACTTGTTTCAAATTTTTATTGTCAAAGGATAGTAATAGATCAAAATTTATTGGTGAAATACTCTGCATCTGATCTTTTGGTAATCTTTATGTTTCTATTCTAAAAGCTTAGTTTAGGAATTCTTAAATGCTCCTTTGCTTGACTTTTTATCCTCTACTTTTTCCTCATTTGACACCATTAAAACTTGATTCAATCCAACATTTCCACTACCTCTCCATGTTTAAGAGATTGGTCTAGATCTGAGAGTGAGTCATATATTCAAGCACAGACCCCATCACCCAATGGTCCCTCCTCTCTCGCTTCAACCAAACCATTTAGAAAACCAAATCCCAATTCATCATAAATAGCCTAATATCCTATTCTAAACCAAGCTAAATCATACAGAGAGAGCCCTCTCTGAGTCTTGGAGGGCTAGATCCAAGAATCCAACCGGTTGAAACAGTTCCCTCTGTCAATTTCTCCCTCAGCCTGAGAAATGATAGAGTGATAACATTTCGGCGAGTGTACTGGGGACGAGCTTTCAAGTTCTCCAGTAAAATATATCAAGTTTAGATTTAACTTCTGATGGTGAACAGAAGCCAAACACAGGAAGGTTGTACCATTCACCTGGCGACTCCATTGTTCAAGATCCCGAGCTTTAAAGGTTAGAGTGACTTCACTGATAAAGAACCCATATTTCAGAATATTGATGGTGATCCGAGATGACAAGGTATGTGTCAAACCCTCTCTCTGGTGAAATATTACAAACTTTGAGAGAAGAGTTTGCAGAATTTCAGATTGATGAACATTTATCTACATCAGTACTTATTGGTTTGAAATCCAGCCGACTCACACCTAAAGGTAGGGACTGTTTTCTTGGTCTAGTTGCGGAAAGAGTAGAACATGAAATTGAACTATTGGATGTTCAAATTGAATCATATGATTTCCAAGATCCTAGACAGTTCTTGGAAAGTTTTCCTCCTCCAAAAAGAAAAGAAATTGTTATACCATCTGATTTACAGATAGAAGAAGAATATGGTTATGAGTCTGACTTTGCAGAGCTAGAATAAAGGTCTAACCTTGATGAGGTCATCCGAGACAAGCTAGTCATTGAAGGCCTAAGAGGTAAAATAATCAATCATGAAATGATAGATCCTATAGCTGATTACATGGAGAATGTTTCCAGCTCAAAAGTTCACATCCATATGTAGTTTCCATCTCATTTCATAACTGGGGTTTTCTGGGAAAAAGGTCAAGTATTTTCTCTAATATTTTTAACCAACAGTCAGGAAGTCAATGTATATAAGTAGTTGCTTGACTGGCTACACTGGCATTATTGTATCATCTAGAACAATAGAATTATCAGTATATTAGTGTAGGATAAATGTGAAATAAGCTTGTTGGGCAAGCATTCTCCTTCAGCATCTAGTTTACAGTTTGCAGTGTGTGTGTTTTCAGTTTATATAAGTGGTTTGGTTTCGGAAATAAAGATCAGTTTGCAGTTGTTTGTGATTTCATGCCCAAGGAGAAGGCACTGATCTATGAGTTCCCAGAGGTCTATAGTTCTAGAAACCTCCTTTGGAGCTATCTTCCCTAGATGGAGCCGATGTTATCACCATATAAATTTCAAGAAATTTATAGGTGATTTGGTAGCACTGAAGGTTATTGATCATTTGGTAGCGCTGAAGGTTTATTTCTCATTTGGTAGAGGCAGTTTCATCTATGTGGGACTAATATCCAAGATATAAAATATATATAAAATGTAATATGTGAAACCCCATGCGCAGACTCCAGAATGTTTTCACAGCTGTCAAAATTACAACTCCATGTGCCATCGCCAACGAAAGGAGAAGCAGGTGTTAGGCATCAAGCGTGTTTTAAATTGCAACTAAACCGAGTTCCTGGTGTCAATCTCAATATGCTAGGTTGAATTTATAGTTAAAATCCATCCATCGACAGTTCACTAATTATTGATTAATATGAAAAAAGCAAGGATCAAGCAAGTGCCGAGTTGTAAAACCAAGCATGCATAATGCTAGTTCAACACTCAATTCAAATTCGAATGACAACAGAGAGCTTACAAGTGTTAAGGTGGGAATAGATCAGATTGGGAGGATCACATTTACATTTTCAAATGCAATTGGTCATTATCCTTTGTTTCAATTAAACACTTCAGTTATGTTTTCACTTCCAGCAACGATGTTCATGGAAGGATTCGGGTATTTATTTAAGGGTAGAAGGTGCACCATAAGAGGAACTCATGTGAAGGTTGGGACACACTGTCATTGCCAAGGCCATTTGACTTCCTTTGTTGGGAATGTATATAGAATGGATAATTTGGTGAAGCGGCATTGGCAAGTTCAAATCGAGATGAAGAAATACCCAGGTATCGGGTTCACTGTGTAAATATACAGGGTCCAAGCTGTGTATTCAGTTTGATGATGTTTTCCAAACTTTATGCCATGACAAGAACATTAAATGTGATGTCTCTACGTTTATGTGTGAGATAATTTCAGACACCCTGTGCACCCAAGAGTTTTCTTTTATCATTAAATCCTATGATGTCTATCAAAAAGATCATGAAAAGCCTGGTGGATGCCCTGTATTTATTTTCTTCTCGACAAATGCAAGAGGTCGATTTCTGTGAGGCAACGTGCTTGAAAAATCTCTACATTCACACATTGATCTATGGATTGATTGTCTAATTTGCATATGACAATGGTCAGTATTGATCCTGGAGTTCTTGATTTTACAGAGAATGATTTAATAAAGAAATTTGCTCCAGATTTTTTTAGATATGACAGGGTTTTCAGGTATATGTCCATGTATGAGATGGATTCCTCTCAGTTGGGAGATGGTGGCGAAATAGATTTGAATTGTTTAAAATCCCTACAGTAGATCCCTCTGTAAGAGAAGATCTATTAGACAACAAAATGACTCCAACTGTGGATTATCCGAACAACACATGCGAAGATCTATTAGAATTGATCATAGTAAAATATGCAAGGAAAGGTATTTTCTTGTGCAACAACTATGATTTCATGTGAGATACATAGTCAAGATAAATGATTGCTATGAATTTCCTTTGCAACTTAAGCTCGATAGAGATAAGTGATAAGGTCTCATTATGTAACAAAACCCGTGAATGAAGAAACAAAGAGAAAATAGGTGACATAGCATCTATTAATGAAGGAAGAAGATATTCATCTCTCATTACTCAGTTGTCAGAAAAATTTGATGAATCAAGCAGATAAGAGTGTAGATGGCTAAATTGATTACAAATTTGCGAGCTGGAGGACATAATTCATTGATTTTTCTTTCACCTGGCGCCTTTTACTTCCAAGTTGGCCCATGTTTGAAGGGTCAAAGATCAAATCCTGTATATTGGGGTATAGACCAATTTGGCAAATATTTTGTACCGTATTTTAAGCAACTTGTTTATATTCTTAGAAAAGGAGGATTTTCGATCCCTTAGTCCAAGGAGAATTTTCGATCCCTTGGTCCAAGGAGAATTAGTTTTGAAAGAGATTTCTTCTAGATCACAAGTGGCAGAGATTTCCTATATTTCAGGCAGTGGTTGGAGAATAGATTCTCCAGCTGGCAGCAAATTCAACAACCTCACGCATTCGACTAATTATGCATTTATTTGTTTTGATTATGTTAGAGTTTTTTTTCCAGCAAATCTTAACAACCTCCAGTGTTTTAAATGTACAAGTAGTATCTTCAGATTTTTTAAGTATTTTCTGTTAAGATAGTTCCTTGAAATAAGGCAGTTTGTTTGGACAAGTGTCGAGATGATTGTAACTGTTTTATATTTTTAGAAAATAGAGATAGGACTTGAGTTCTTAAGACTGAGAGTATCTTTACCTATTTATACAGATGTAAAATACAAAAAAAGGGGTTCAACCTGTGAGGGGGTTGATTTGTTTTTTGGTGGACTATAGGCCTTGCTATTTCAGGAGGATGTTCTATAATATTTAAATGATCAACCAGTAATAAACAAACTGTTGACATGATTCTTGTGTCGAGGTGTTAGTGGTGTTTCCTCTCTCTGTTAAGTGTTTTCCCTGTTATCATTTCACTTGTTTCAAATTCTTATTGTCAAAGGATAGTAATAGAGCATAATTTATTGGTGAAATACTCTGCATCTGATCTTTTGGTAATCTTTATGTTTCTCTTCTAAAAGCTCAGTTTAGGAATTCTTAAATGCTCCTTTGCTTGACTTTTTCTCCTCTACTTTTTCCTCATTTGACACCATTAAAACTTGATTCAATCCAACATTTCCACTACCTTGCCCTGTGTAAGAGATTGGTCTAGATCTAAGAGTGAGTCCTATATTCAACCACAGACCCCATCACCCAATGGTCCCTCCTCTCTCACTCCAACCAAACCATTTAGAAAACCAAATCCTGATCCATCATAACTAGCCTAATATCCTATTCTAAACCAAGCTAAATCATACAGAGAGATCCCTCTCTGAGTCTTGGAGGGCTAGATCCAAGACTCCAAGTGGTTGAAACAGTTACCTCTATTAATTTCTCTCTCAGCCTGAGAAATTACAGAGTGATAACAGGACCGCTGATATTTTTCCTGAGTCAAGGAAAACATATAGTGGGAGTATTAAATAATTTCATTGTGACAGAATAAAAAAACACCGTGATGGGCTTGAAGAAAATGAATGATGATGATTCAGACGAGATTGGTCCACAGATGATTGGATCATTGATGTATCTAGTTAACACCAAACCTAATTCGTGCTATGCAGTGAATGTCCTTAGTCAATCCATGATTCAGCCAAGACAGACTCACTGGATATAAGTAAAGCATGTATTGGGATATATACAAGGCACAGTTGGATATGGCCTGAGATATGCCTCTAGTGTGAACCTGAGTTTGAAGGATATGTCTATAGAAATTGAGTAAAGAGTACAATGGACAAGAAGAGAACATATGGTTGTTGTTTTACCATGAAGGTTTTCATAGTTTCCTAGTGCAGCATGAAACAAATCTCTGTGGCCTTTAATACAAAAAAAAGAGTATATATCATCGAGTGTGCGAAGCAGTGCGGCTTCACAAACTTCATAATAACTTGTTCGATCATGAGATGGATCCTACCACTATTCATTGTGATAACCAGAGTTGTGTAAATATCTCTGAGAACCATGTGTTTCATGACAGATCAAAACACGTCGAGATAAAGTATCACTATATCAAAGATATGGTGTAGAGGAAGACAATACACATGCAGTGTCTTCCTACTCATGAATAGATCGCAGATATATTCACCAAACCACTTTCCAAGACAAATTTCGAGTATTTTTGTGAGAGACTTGGCCTGGTGTAGAATGCCTCCCTAGCTGAGAGGGAGCATTGATGATTACAGTTGCATGAGACGTTCTCCAGGAAAAAAACCAGAGAGAGAGCCCATGAGAGGGATGTGTGGTTCCTATATGAGACAGATATGGAATGTAGAGATGACCTCCTCCTTATAGAGAGTTGAGAAGAACTCCATATGATTCTCCTTTGTAACGCAATGAGAAAGGAGATCTACAGAGTTGGATGTGCATGTGGCTGAGCACAAGGTGAATGTGTGAACTCCCATAGAGTTGGGTGCATCGTCATGAGACAAAGATGAAGATGATGTATTAGCCTCCTCTGAGAAAAGAGCTGAGATGATGAACTCCATATGACTCTCTTGTGTAATGCAGTGGGAAAGAAGATATGTTGAGTGTATGTGCCCGTGGATAAGCACACGTGAACGTGATCCTAATGGTTGAGCACTAGTGAGAGTGGTTCTCCTATGTAATGTAGTGAGATACAGATATGGACATCCTTATGGATGTGCCCCTAGTGGCTGAGCACTAGTCGGTGTATGATATCCCTTGCTATATTGTTCAAGAGTCAAACCTACCTGTAACCCTAATTGTAATGTAAAGGGTACATGTCGACCCCACCTTAATGTAATTGATAATTAATGTAAAAGATAATTAATAAGGTTATTATTGATTATATTGTGAGTTAGAGAGGTTGGTCATGTTGTTCCAATAGACACTTTTGTTGACAGGTCAAGTCTAATATAAGTAAAGGTAGACTCCCCATTGATGAATCATATCTTTTATGTAAGTTTGGAAATTTCAGCAAGTACATCTTCTTGGAAAAAGTTAGCACCTCTCTTGGGTGCTAGTCTTCTAGGGTTTGTGAGAACCCTTTTGTGTTCTAGGTTTTCTTGGTGGTGGAGGTATTTATCTTGAAAAATATAGCAAAGGATTGATTGGGTTTTCTTCCCTTGTTGAGAAGGGTTTCCCAGGATACTTCTTTTGTACTTCTGCATGGTGTTTCTTCCTGTGATCTTGGTTGTTGCAACTAATTGTCTATGGTTTAAGAAAAATGCTAAAATGGAATGAACGTCATGCTTAAGACTAGATTATTGAAAAATCAACAAGAGGAAGGCAAGCATCTTTTTCATTCACAGATGTGGGTGAATGGTACCCCATTTCACTTCATTGGTTATAGTAGTAGACAGAAGAAACTCATCTCAATAGAGGTTGTCAAGTGACTTGGCCTACCGACAATGCTGTGACCGCAACCCTACACCATCGGATGGCTATGCCAAGGAAGTGAAATCCATGTCAGTAAAAAATGTCACTTGTCATATGGCATCAAGCCCTTCAAAGACGAGGTATTGTGTGATGTTTCTCCTCTCGAAGTTTGTAATGTTCTTTTGGGCCAACCATATTTATGGAAATGTCATGTTGTATATGTGTCTAGGCCTCGCAATGTTATTATTACTTTGAACAAGAAATTGTGCAAGATACCAGAGGCAGCCCCACCCAGTGCTATTTCCTTGATCTTTATCAAGCAATGAAGAAAGTTCATCTCTCAAATAGGGAAGTTTTTCTTCTTCGTGATTCACTCTCAGAATGAGCGAAAGATCGCAACCACATCCAGGGTCTCCACAACCGACCTCTCCACATAGTAGAAGCAAGTGGATAAGGTCATGGAAGAATACTCAGATATCTTCTCCTCACCTACCAAGGTACCTCTGCACTTCCATGTCAATCACCCCATCGGTCTCACCCCCAACGCATCGCTGCCCAATGGGCCAGTCTACCACTGCTCTATGTTAGAGAATGAGGATATCAAGCGGGAGGTCCAAGAACTAATCCACAAGGGGCACATCCGTCCCAACTCATCACCTTGCGAGAGCCCAATTGTGTTGGTACAGAAGAAAGGTGGAACCTCATGACTCTACATTTATTACCACACCCTCAATAAAATCACAGTCAGAAACCAGTACCAGATTCCCTGAATTGATGACCTCCTTGATTAGCTCACAGGGGAAAAATACTTCAGTAAGATTGATCTGAAGTCTAGCTACCACCAGGTCCTAATAGAACAGACAGATGTATGGAAGACCACCTTCAAGTCAAAATGGTTGTTGATGCGCTTTGGTTTAACAAATGCTCCAACCACTTTCATGAGGATGATGGATGATATCCTACAACCATTCACCAATACTTTTGCAGTAGTGTATCTGGATGACATCCTCATTTAAATCAATAATTGGGTAGAACACTTGCAGCATATTCAATAGGTTCTGCACACCTTGTGACAACACAAAATCTATGCCAACTTGGAAAAATGCTCCTTCGGTATGGACAAGGTTCATTACCTAGGCTACATCATTGATCATCATGGTGTACATGTGGATCCTGCCAAAATCCAAGTCATTTGTGACTGGCCAGCCCCAACCACACTCACTGAGCTTTGAAGCTTCTTGGGCCTTGCCAATCTCTACCACAAGTTCGTGTTGGGATTCTCCCATATTCCACTGGCCCTCAGCCAAGTAAATAGGGGTGTTGGTAAGGCGAAATTTGTGTCAGGTTGGTCCCAACAAAAAACATTCGATGATTTGAAGCAGCGCTTGAGCTCATCCCTAGTAATTTCACTACCGGACCTACAAAAACCCTTTGATATCAAGACATATGCTCCAGAATATGTTGTGGATGTCGTTCTCACTCAGCATGGCCACCCCGTGGCCTATCATAGTGAGAAACTATCATATGTTGTTCGTAAATATCCTACTTACGACAAAGAAATGTACTACATTGTGCAACCTTGCCGCCAGTGGAGACATTACATTCTTGGGAAGTAGACAATCATCCAGATTGATCATAAGCCACTATAGTTCATGTAGACACAAGGAAAATTGCAGAATGACCACCATAAGAAGTGGTCCACGTACTTGCAGCAATTCCACCTTAACATCAAGTATAAAAAGGGAAGCACCAACCACATCATTGATTGCCTCATCAAAACACTAGTCACATCACTCAAAATGGTGCTAGACTCTTACGAACATGAGACCTCTGGATGGCCCCAACTCTATGAGACAGACTTGGACTTTGCCGCCACCTACCAAATGTTGAGCACAAACGTAGTTGTCACTAATTTCCATCTTTAGGATGGGATGTTGTGTCGCCTGGGCCATATCTATGTTCCATCAAGCGAGTGAGCGAAGATGATCTGGGAATCCCACTACACTCAGATAGTAGGACACTTCGACATCGAAAAGACAGTGGAAATGTTGCAGAAACATTTCTACTGGATGAAACTTCTATAGGAGGTCAGCGAGTATATCAGGTCTTGCACTTCCTGCATGATTTCCAAACTGACCACTAAGAAACAGGGCTTGTACACCCCTATGCCTACTCCTTACATGTCATGGGAATCCATATCAATGGACTACATGTCGGGCCTCTTGTCCACCAAGGGGGCAAAATGACTTTGTTTTTGTGGTTGTGGATCGCTTTTCTAAGATGGTGATTTTGGCCGCCTGCAAGAAGAGCATCACATCAGAGGCCACTGCAAAGCCCTTCTTTGAATGAGTCAGGGTACATTTTAGAATCCCACAAACCATTGCCTCAGATCGATAAATTTGATTTCTTTGCACATTCTAGTCCAGCCTCTGGTCACTACTGGACACCAAGCTCACCAAATCCAGGACCTTCCACCCCTAGACAGATGGCCAAACTGAAGTCGTAAATCAAATGATCGTGCATATCATGTGCATGTATAATTCCAATCACCCTTGCACATGGGATGAGAGTCTCCCCTATGTTCAACATAGCTACAAACGAGCCCTGCATACCACAACCAACCACAACCCATTTCAGGTGGGGTTGGGATTGCAACCATTGGGTCCCATAGATGTTGCACTACCCCTTGCGGTCAGCTTGACCGACTCATCTCCTACTCCAACTGAAGTTGCAAAATCCACCCATTTCATTGGGAGGATCTAGCACATCCACCAAGAGGTTCAGGATATCCTACATAAGTCCAATGACAAGTACAAGCAGAGCCATGATCAACACCGGGTGCCACATAAGTTTCAGGTGGGTGACAAAGTTTGGTTGTACTTGCAGAAAGAGTGCCTTACAGGACCCCATCGAAAACTTCACACACTTTGTTATGGGTCGTACACCATCACCAAGGTTGTGGGTGATAATTCTTTTGAGCTCAACATTCCTCCTTGCCTTGGCTTGCACCTAGTGTTCAATGTGGATATCCTTCGACCATATTTCCCAGCATTATTGGACACCTCAGAGATAGAAGAAAATTTGACACCAACAGATCTCAACCCCAACTTCATACAATAGGAATCCAATGATCAGATTGTGGATAAACATATCAAGGGCAATTGCCAACAAAGGATCCAACTTTATCGAGTTATCAAAGCAGGGAAGCTGCTGCACCAAGGCAAGTGGCTCACCTGGGGCCAAATTCAACAGAAATTTCCTCATCTGATGGGGGAATTCAATGAAATGGAGACCATTGATTTCTAAGGAGGGAGGAATGATTCATATGGATGTTGGTGGCCTCCCACCTATTCCAACTGGCTCATTTTGGTAGTTTTTTCCCTAGTTTTCGGGTCCCTCACTTGCGGGGCTGTTTTGAGGCCCTAAACAACATTTTTTAGGGCTTGCCATAGTCAAAATAACCATTGATAAATAGAAACAAAATGTTTATTCCTCAGATTTACCTTTATAATGGGCTATCATGTGCCTAAAATGGAGATCGTATGCAAAAGTTATGACCTTGGGAAGTTGATGTACTAACTTACCCAAATGGGGCCCACGTGACTTTTGGCGCTTCATCTCCTAGGGTTAGGTTTTTTGGATATCTATGGTTTTTGACATTCATGTTTATTATAAAAAGGGCTTCAGAGCCTCATTGTAATCATATTCTTGTGAATGAGTGTAGTCATCACATCTCTTCTCAGAGATAAGTCGCCACCATTCTAGCAAGCTTGTTTCCGCTGCATTTTACAGTTTCAACGTATTTCCTTATTGAATAGAAATCAGTTTTATTGTATATCTATTATTCTGTGTTAAGCATATTTTAAAAATAATTTGTATTCATTTTTTTCTACAAATGTATTCTGGATCAGTGGTATCAGAGCGGTCTTCTCCTTGTCATTCTTAATGTGTCAGCCAACAATGTCGCTTGTTATATGACATCAAGCCCTTCAAAGATGAGGTATTGTGTGATGTTGCCCCTCTCAAAGTTTGAAATGTTCTTTTGGGCCAACCATATTTATGGAAACGTCATGTTGTATATAATTCTAGGCCTCGTAGTGTTATTATTACTTTGAACAAGAAATTGTACAGGCTACTCGAGGTAGTCTGACCTAGTGCTATTTCCTTGATCTATGCCAAGCAATGAAGAAAGGTCATCTCTCAGAAAGGGAAGTTTTTCTTCTTTTTTATTGTCTCTTATAATGAGAGAAAAAACGAAGCCATATCCAGGGTCTCTGTGGCCAACCTCTCCACACAAGAGAAGCAAGTGGATAAGGTCATGGAAGAATACTCAGATATCTTCTCCTCACCTATCGGAGTACCTCTGCACTGCCAGGTCAAGTACCCCATCAATCTGACCCCCAGCGCACTTCTTCCCAATGGGCTAGTATACCATCGCTCTCTATTAGATAATGAGGAAATCAAGCGACAGATCCAAGAAAAACTCCACAAGGGGCACATCTGTCCCATCTCATCACCTTGTGGGTTCCCAATCATGCTGGTACAGAAGAAATATGGAACCCGGTGACTCTGCATTGATTACCGGGGCTTGAATAAAATCACAGTCAGAAACTAGTAACTGATTACCCGAATCGATGACCTCCTTGATCAGCTCATGGGGGCCTGTTAAGCCCTAATATTGGCTCATTACCACTTAATTGGGGCATATTAGATTAGTAATGTTATTTTATTTATGTCGGCTTTAGGCCATTAGTTGTGATTTAGATTAGTAATGTTATTTTATTTATGTCGGCTCTAGGCCA
>SNQJ01S0113376.1:0-22044 GCA_010110895.2 Picea sitchensis
CTTCTTAAAATAAGAAATCCAGGGAGCCTACAGAAATATTTGGTAAACATTTGGGTGTAACAACAATGCATCCAAATTTTTTGGTTCATACCTCACAACTGATCCTCCCATGACGTCGCTTTAGAGTCTATTAGTCACTTAGGAGGAGAAACTGGCACCTAAACCAGAGACACAACAAGTTCGACTATGGATTTCATAAAGAACGTAGTGTCTCAGCAGAACTAAGCGTGGTTGAAAGGTGGCGGAGGTGATTATAAAAAGGGATTTTAATGTTAGGTCGGCATAGATTTTTGTTCCCCCCAATTAATCGGATTGTCTCATGGTTTAACGAATTTAGGACAACCGACAAGTAGGCATTAAATATTTCTTCCATATATACATCACTTTGACACATAAGATTAGTTACGTACCTCGTAACTTACTGCACGAACCAATCTCTTGGAGTAAACGCACTATCCAACCGCCATCTGATCAGTGTGGAATAGTTGTAATAATGAGAGATGGCTCTGGAACGTGAGAAATTATGATATGACAAGTGGAGCATAGTTGGAGTCCTTTCATTGGTTGACTAGTAGGAAATCTGTGGATATGGAGGTAAGTAATGATGAAGTGGCATTGTCTGTCAGAGAGAGAAAAAAAGATAGCAGCGGAACTGACAAAACAACAGTGTTTCAGCATGGAAAAATAGCAGAGATGTGAAAAATGGGTGAAGTGGCATGTAAAATAGCATATAGGAATAAAAACGGTATGTGTATCAGCACGTATTTTTGGATGGATTTGTGGAATTAGGTGTAGCAGCATGTAAATCGGCCAAATTGTCGGGAAAATGGTGGAACAACATGTAAAGTGAAACGACATAATAGTCAGGAAAATCGTGTAATAGCATGTAAATCGGCCAATTTGTCGGAAAAGAGTGTAATTCTATGTAAACTGACCATGGTGTAACATCATGTAAAGTGACCATGGTGTAACAGCATGGAAAGAGGTGTAACATCATGTAACCCAGCCGAACACAGAATTCCTTAGTTTTCCAAAAACTACTACGTTGACTCCCTTCCCTGTAATCTACCTTGTTGTTATTCAATCCATCTGCACACAAGTATTTTCCTGATACCCTTCTAGGCTAATTTTATTAGAAAAGAAAAAAATGAAATATTTTAAACAAAAACAGAAAAATTCAAATTAGCACAGTTTATTTATATACAATGTTTTATTGAAAGAAAAAATTTCTAAGGTTCAAAAGGGGAAGAAGCAGGCTATGTTCCCTTTAAAAATTGATAACCTATATCAGTTGTACATGTGGATTTAAATTCTTCCTTGGAATGTGGACGCTGATACAGGTGCAAGCGATGACCATTTGCAAGTAATTGTGTATTGGATCCATAAATAATGATTAACCTGATTGCCCCATTGGGAAAAACAATGTCTACCTCGTAAGGTCCTAGCCATCTTGTACGCATGTTACCCTGAAATTCTTTAAAGCATGAATCATACAATAGAGCCCAATCTCCCTTTTTGAATAACTTCTTCTTGATGACTCAATCATGCCACTTTGTTCTTTATTGTTGAATTACTATGGATTGATGAATAGCGTCCAAACGCTTTTCATCCAGCTCATTTAGCTGCTATAGTCTGGCCTTCTGTGCCATAGTCAAGTCTAGATTGACTGTTGATGCATTTCTTAGGGTCTTTATCTCGAACTCAATGGAAAAAAAGGGCTCTTCCCATATACCAGGCCTCTTCCCATATACAAGTTCATAAGGAGAAAAACCAGTTGTGTTCCTCCAAGTGGTTCGATAAGCCCATAGAGCTTCATGCAATCTGTCAGACCAATCCCTACGATGTTCCCTCACTATTTTAGTAAGAATAGATTATATTACTTTGTTTGTACTTTCCACCTTCCCATTACCTTGGGGATGATATGGAGAAGTTGTTCTATGCAAAACATGATATTTATTGAGTAGGGCTTCAAACTTATGTGATGTGAAAGGTGGTCCCCCATCAGTTACTAATTCTCTGGGAACTCCAAACCTAACAAAGATTTCTTCAAACAAAAATTCTATGGAAGCTTCTTCTGAGGCCCTGATGAGTGCTTTCACCTCAACCCACTTGGTCATGTAATCTGTGCAGACCAATATATAGACTTTATGATTAGAAGGTGGGTTAATAAGCCCTACAAAATCTATGTCCCATATCTCAAAATGATCTAAAACTACTTGAGGTTGTAGAGGCATCTCATCCCTATGATTTGTCTGACCCATGCATTGGCAACTGTCACAGGCTTGGACATACTTCCTTGCATCTTGAAATATTGTGGGCCAGAAATAGCCCATCCTCAAAATTTTATGCCCAATCCTTTTATCAGAAAAATGACCCCCACAAGGACCATCATGGAAAGATTTAAGAAGATCATAAACTTCATCATCTCTCACACATCTCCTAATTTCTTGATCTAGGCCTGTGTAGAAAAGGTATCCCCCTATCCAACTATACCGAGTACAATTCTGAATAATATTCCTTCTTTCTCAGGGAGATAGATGTGGAGGTACCTTCCCTGCAACCAAATAATTAGCAATGTCTTAATACCAAGGTGAGTGAGAAGATACTGCAAACAAATGTTCATCTGGAAAGGAATCATCTACAGGCGAATTATCATCATTTATATTCAATCTTGAGAGAAAATCAGCAACCACATTTTCTTTTCCTGGTCTATCTGCTATAGTGATGTCAAATTATTGTAGTAATAACAACCATCTTGTTACTCGGGCATTAGTGATAGGTTTATTTATCAAATATTTAATTTTTTAATGATCAGTATGAATAAAAGTAGAATAACCAGTGAGATAATGCCTGAATTTATTGATCGCATAAACTACTGCCAAGAATTCTCTTTCTGTAATTGTATAACTTAACTTAGTACGAGCCAAGTTCTTGCTGATATAGTAGATAGCATAGGGGTTTTTGTCCTCTTGTTTCCCTAGCACTGCACCAATTGCAGTATCAGAGGCATCTGAAGAAATGTGAAATGGCAGAGCCCAATTGGGCCCTCTCAAAATGGGAGTTGTGGACAATTTTTGTTTCAGATCTGCAAAAGACAATTCGCACTTGTCAATCCAACTAAAGGCAACATCTTTTGTTAATAGAAATAATAAGGGAGAGGCAAGTTTGGAAAAAATTTTAATGAATCTCTTGTAATATCCAACATGACCTAAAACGCTTCTTACCTCTTTCGGAGTTGATGGAGTTGGAATATCCAAAATTACCTAGATTTTGGTTGGGCCTACCTGAATTCCTGCATAAGAAATGAAGTGTCCCAACACCACACCTCCTTTCATCATCATATGACACTTTTTTGTAGAAATATGAGATTGTATGCATCTTTTGAGTACTTTTTCTAGATTAGCTAAAGCTTCATTGAAATCAGTACCATAAGGTGTAAAGTCATCCATGAATATTTCCATACAGTCATTCACCATTTCAGATAAAATACCAATTACAACTCTCTGGAAAGTGGTTGGTGCATTACACAAGCCAAATGGGAGAACCTTGTAGGCAAATGTACCCCAAGGTATAGTAAAGGTGGTCTTATCTTGTTCCTATGGAGCAATTTTTATCTGGTTATAGCCACTGAATCCATCTAGGAAAGAGAAAAACCTTATCCCAGATAGGTTGTCTAGAACCTGATCAATAAATGGCAGAGGAAAATGATCCTTCTGTGTGGCCTTATTCAGGGCTCTATAGTCCACACACACTCTCCATTTACCATTGTTTTTAAGCACAATAACCAAGGGTGAAACCCACTCGTTGTCTGATATAGGGTAGATGAATCCTGCATTAAGAAGTTTCTTGAGTTCTTCTTTAACAATCTCTTTAAGATTAGGGTTCATTCTCCTTTGGGGTTGGAAAATGGGTCGGAAATATTCCTTAATGTATATATGGTGGGTGCATAGTTCCGAGGAAATTCCTTTCATATCCATGTAATCCCAGGCAAATGCCTCTTTATGTTCAATCAATAACTTCATCAAACATTTAGTTTCAGCAGAAGATAAATCAGGATTTATGTTGAGGCTTTTTCTAGACTCGATTTCTACAGTGATGCTCTTAGAACTGACGTTAGGAAATAATTCAGTTGTTTCAGTTTCTATTGTTACAGCTGAATTAACTTGATTTACATAGTTTCAGAGAACATCCCTACGTTGGCTTGTTCCTAGGGAGTAGGGTCAAAGATTCTACTCAATCGGTGATACATGTTTGGTGTAACAGCAGATGGGTCACTGATAAATCTATTTATTATCTCATCCTCTGTCTCGTCTTTGAAACTTAGGGTTTTTCCTATGGTTATCACAGGCAGAGCGCTTTCATCCTCAATGTCCATTCATAAAGAATTTGCAGGTTCCACACTGGGTGTAGCATGAGGATAAAGGGTAAGTTTCTTGGTATCATAACCATCAGAGATGGTCATTGAACCAAATCTACAACCAATGAAAGAATCGACTGTATCTAACCATGGTCTTCCTAGAATTAGAGGGTGGCTCCCCAAAAGGGTTTTAGGTTGCAATACGACAAAATTAGCAGGATACTCCCATGAATCAACTGAAATATCTAGATCATTGATTACTCCTTCTAGTTTGATAGTAGAACGATCAGATAATTCCAAAATAGTAGGAGTAGGTTGGACTTGCATTCTGAGTTGCAACAATTGTGTTGTTTCAATTGGCATAGTATTAATTGTTTCCCCTAAATCAACTAACACATCGGGAATAAATGTCTGCCCAATTTTGACAGTGACTATAGGGTTTCCTGGGTTGCCATATTTAATATGTGGGGTTTTTCCTAACATAAGTTTAGACAATTCTCCCACAATGTGTACTGGGAGGGGGTCCCTAGGTTTCCTTCCAGGATTTTTTATACAGAGGTCTCTCATAGTCTTCTCATAAATAGGGACATCTCTAATCGCTTGCAATAGTGGAATGTTATCAAATAGATTTTGAAATTCTCCTAAGAGATTGAAGGATGGTTATTCCAAAGTTTTGGTAATTTCTAATCTTTCAAGGAATGGAGGGTCTGCTAATTCTATGATAGGTTCGTCAATTTCCTCCATATCAATAGATGGTTTTTCCCCCGATTCCTTGTCTAATTCTGAAGATGGAGCATCTTCAATTATTGGCTCGACTATTCTCCCTAATCTCAATTTTATCTCATTACAAGGCATAAGGGTAATATACAGAGTTGGCCCATTGTGTATATCAATATTTTGAACGGCCTTATTATTTGGATTTGGTTTAGGTTGTAAAGGCATCTGAGGTCATAAGGGAGCATTGTTTTGTGGGGCATTGGGAGGTAACTCAGTTGTTGTTGCTAGTACTGGGGTTGGAACTGTTGTTGATAGGGGTTCTGTTGGTGATGATTTTGATAAGTAAGTTGTTGTTGAGGGTTTCTCCAATATGGGTTCCATTGCCCAGGATGATTTTTTTGTTGGGGCATAGGTACCCATGCATTGGGATCCTGATAAGGAGGTGGCATCTGATTCGGAGGGGGGGAATTCATCTGACCATATTGAAGCTGATTGTTCACATTATTCCAATAATTAAGTGTTGCGAGAGAGAAATGAGGGTTTATACCTTGACCTTGTGGCTAGCATTGTCTCCTCAGTGTTATTAGACAAGCATCCTTTGCTTCCTCATTAGTCTCATTCATTGATTCTTTTACACCTGGTAGGGAGGGAAATTCGTCAGTGGCATGATCTGATTCACAAATAAGACATACATGGACATTGTTCAGTGGGCACTCCCTTGGTGGTTGTTTATCTCTCCATTTCGGACAGAAAATGGACAATGCCTAATCTGATTTTTCTTGTTTATGTTTGATCTACAGAGTATCAATTTGTGAAGAAAAAGAGTTAATCATTTATGTTTTGAAATTTCTAACATATTACCTATTTCTTCTCTTGTTACCCATCCATTGGATTATTTATGTACCCTTGAAAAAGTGGCATCCCTGGTAGCTGTGTTATTCCTTGTAGATCCTCGAGAGAATCTCTTACAAATATTTCCAATGCCTTCATAGGATTCCTTAGATATATCTCCCTTGCCAAGCATATTCAACATATCTAAACAATCATCTCTAACTCCTTTTAGAAAAATGGTTTTGAGAATGTCCTTACTCACATCTGGATGTCCAGACCTTTGTAGATTACACTCAAGTCGCTCCACAAAATCTTCAAGGGTCTTGGTTTCCTTCTGAGAAATCCTAAACAATTCCTCTCTTTGTTCCCTCATTTGGAAGTAGTCTTGATATTTGTTCAGGAAAAGCTGTCGCATTTGTCCCCATGTTGAAATATTCTCTCCTCGAAGGCTCATGAACCATATTAATGCATTACTCTTCAACGTAGTTGGAAACAATTTAAGTTTATGCATAGTAGTAGTGTAGTCATAGCTTCTACACAGAATATCAAATTCAAACAGAAACTCATCTGGATCCTCAGTAGATAATCCATGGAAATTTGGCAGAGCTGAGAGAGGTATGTTCTTCATAGGAGCCATCCCCCGTGTGGGAATATTAGTAATAGAAAATACTAGGGTAGAGATAGTATTTTCATCATTTACCTGACCTTCATTGTTCACTAGATCCTCATGGTGGAGCTCTTCTTCATTATCTCCTTGATTTTCCATATGTGCTCTCTCTCTCCACTCAATACAGAAAGAGTCCCACTCCTCTTTAGTGACTATCTGTTCGTTGATATGATAAACAACTTCTTACGGATTTCCCCTATTCCGAGCTGCACTTTCTTGATCTTCAATATTCTCCAGTGTTGCGTGTTGATTTGTTGGTGAAAAATCTTCAGCTTCAGCCCCTGATAAAAATGATGTTTCAAAATGGGTTAGTTTTGATGTCTAAGGAATATGTCTTATTAGAGTACTTGAAGGGCAAAAGATAGATCCCAAAGAAGAATCTGCTCTGACTATAATCTCATCAACAAAGGTTGGCCTTCCCAGTGCAAGATTCCTTCCACCGTGTCCTCTAGTACCTGTAGGTTTAGTATTTTTGGGGATACGTCCTCTTCTTCCTCGATTCATGCAGACTACTCATTCCTAAGAAAATAAAACTAATCTGCTTACAAGAATCTATAATTATATACCCCGGCAACGACGCCAAAATGTTGGTCACTTTAATTGTCTAAATAAATAGATAATTAAGGTGTTCAATATGAATTTTCAAACCCAGGGAAGTTTTGTTTTTGTAAGATAATTGTGCACAGTCTATGCTAGATTATGAAAGAAAACACTAATCAAGTTGCAGTACTAAAAGAAACAGATTTGAAAAGTTGAACACTAACACAAGTTGTTGACACAGCTGGAGTTCTAATCTACTGTTGCAGAATTGAAATCACTCTTTCATAATTGAAATCTAATTTGATGAGTGTATAAGAATCTTGGATGATCTAATCTATTATAATTTTCTATTTTACTCTTGTAGAAGGAAATTTTGTGCTAATTGACGAAAGGAAGTCTACTTAATTGCAGAAAGGAATTCACACTTTTATTTTCTTTTGCTTGAAAACAGATATTTAATCTAATGCAGAAAATGGAAAGAAATTCTCCAGCAGTATTCGACAATTGATTCTAACTCTCATGAGACACACTGATGTGCATTAACAGAAAGGAACTGATCTGTAACAACAAATGTATTCTAGAAATGTTAAATAGATAAATCATTCAAATCAAAGCAGTAAATCTAAACCTCAAAATAGAGGGGAGTCTGTGAGGAAGGTGGGCCCTTTCCTTCTCACTGAATCCACTCAAAAAGACTACAATAATTTAAACAAACTCAATTCACTTCTTTATTAACTCACAAAAATGTTCAGATACAATATGCTTCACTTCACTTCTATGTTCCATAGCTAATCTTCGGTACCAATTATTACAAAAGCTCTGTTATTTAAAGACAGAGTCATTCAGTTAAAACGGATGCAGATAAGCCTTGAGAATCAAAGATTCTCAAGTTGTTTGTTTGATACAAAAGATGTATTATCTTCACAAAATCTACAAAAAGAATCTTGATCACCAGCGTGAACCAAAACATGTAATAGCCTTGAGGATCGGTCTTCAGGATTCGGATTTGAATGATATACCAGCATCCAATATCGGTGGGCATCTATTGCAGTAGGTGTAACAGTCTTCCAGGAAAAGTGCGGAGTTGTTGTAGTCGTGTAACATCATACAGAACTAGTGCAAGGTTGTAACAATTGGTGTAACAATAGCGATCTTTCTTCAAGACTTGGTTGTTCTACACATTTCGATCATTAGTTGCACATTCATGGGGAAAATATGAGAAACGCTACCAATCAAACATGTTAAGTGAATAATAATATAAAATCAACATCAATGACTCAAACCTTGGGAAAAAGGGTCTTAGCAAACATTGTAGTAGGCATTTAGCATAGAAATTATAAGGTTGAATGAGCAAAAGATATAGTGAAAAAGGGACATTTATGGGTCCTAACATTCTCCTTCCATCTACTTCAAATCATCTATTCTGGAAACAAGACCTAGAGTCCTATGAGTACCTTGAGGCTTGTAGTCATTATTGGCAGGTTCTCTCATCATCCACTGTTGGGAATACATCAATGTCTCCTGATCGATGGATTATTTAAGTGTTCAACCCCGACTCCTTTATTCACACTTGTAAGAATGTACTTGCTTCTTTGATACCTAATTTCATCATCGATAGGTTTTCTGACGTTTGTTAACGGTATACCTCAATGACCGGTAATCAAATGAAGTCTCATTGTGTTCGACCTCAACTCCTTTATTCACACGATGTAGACTTGCACCTTTGGTGGATTGTGTAGAAGACTTGAAGACATCAATATGTGGCTGCAAATTTTCTGAGTTGTTGCTTCCTTTTCATTGGACCAGTACCTATATAACTTTAGTGATCATGGGAGACCAGATTGTACTCCATTGTATACAGATATCTTCAGATTGATTTTGAGATTGGTTCTACTAGGCCTTGTTTTTTACTATGAAAACCTTTGGAATGTAACCACATTTGCATTTGCCTATTCATGGCCACAGACAGTGTTTTGGTATATTTTCCACATGGATCTGCAATGTAATTAAAATTGGAAGCCATGTATGCAAAGTTAGTACACATTGTAATGAGAAACTAGTTCTTCTAGTTGGTTCCCCGTCACTCCACTTCTGTGTTTTTAAAATGTATTTCGGCCATCACAGATACTCCTTTGACCTCACAGATTAGGAGGAATATATTATAGCATGATTTTCCTCACCCCATGATATCTTGCACAGAAGGCTTGTTTCCATTTCCCTATGCAGATTTTTCATCCAATTTTGACAATCCCAGAGCTAAAAATACATTTTTTCCACATCTATGCACCTTACATACTATATAGCATGTGTATACACAAGTTGCACCACTACAGCCTGTGTACATCGGGAAATGTGTCCAAAATGAAAAATGTTGTGGGGTTTCCATGTCACGACACAAGATCAATGATCCTTGGCCTTCCATATACTGGAAACGCTATGAATCGGACCTTCAGTTCCACTTGAAGGATATAAATGGGCCAATACCGAGCTATAGAAAAGAGGAGAAAGAATTCATATTTGAGAGAAAAGTTACTCAGGAGGAATTGTTCACTTCACATTGAGTTTGCATCCCTTTATCCTTTAATTATGAACACAGTGTTCAACCCCCAAGATCTTCCCTTATTGAGTGATAACTCCATTGTCTCTCTTACATGAGCTTGCCTTTGGTGGAGGATTGAAGTGGTGGAGGCCCAGCTAGAAGGAACTTAGTTTCTAGGTTTTGAATCGTGCTAACATGGAAGTTTGTAACTTATTCACTTTTGTTGATTATATCTTAATATAAATATTCTTTTCTCATCCAATTGATATCTTGCAAATATTTGAATTATTATTCCATGGGCGTATTTTTCATGAATGTTAATAGATTATGTTGTTGAATGTGCTAACATCATATATTATCACCATATGCTTGCTTTGCTTGGTTGTTGAGGACTAGTTGCATGTACAATGCTTTGGGCCAAGTGCTCAACAGTGGAATTCATCGAATGTCTAGACGAGGTAGGCCTTTTATCTTGTCTTGATAGCATATTTGTTTATATATCATACTTGAGAATAGAGTTTATTTATGTAGTATTTTCCATCTGATGTGGTTTTCCCCTATCCATAGAGAGATTTTCCTCATAACAGGTGCTAATGGGGGTCTCTTGAAGTTTTATTTATACTTCCCATGTGACTTCTTTTAGGGGATACCTTGTAATTGTTTTACCCCTTTTCCTTATTATAGGGATAACCCACATTCTTGTTGAAACTACTTTACCCATAATTAGTAAACTCATAATTTATTCATTACAACTACGTTACCCATGATTAATTTCTTGTTGCAACTACTTTGACTAGCAAACATTTTGTTACAACTAGTTTACCCATAATTAATTTCTTGTTGCAACAACTTTACCCTTAGTTAATTTCTTGTTGCAACCACTTTGACTGGTCACGATTCTTGATGACCTTCTAGGGGCTTATAGAATAATCAACTTCTTGTTTACCTTCTAGGGGCTTCTAGTTTATTCTTGATTGTCCTCCAACTTCATAGAGCCATAAATCCTCAACTGTGAGGAACTACGAGGTGTATTGTATATCACTGAAAATGGCATGATGTGTACTATATATCCATGATAGTATTACCTGCAGGTCCACTGAACTTCATTTATTTATTCCTCAATCAACTATGGGTTCCATGACCATACCTTTAGGGATACTAGAATTCTCTATTGGGCTTCTTCAAGTGCATCCAACACAATTGTTGACATCAACTGACATCAGTGAAAACTAAATCACCATAAATCTCAATCATACAAATGAAAACCAACTATCCAATGATATCATCCACATTTCTGGGGATTCTAGACTTCTCCAAAGGTTGACATCAATCTTCAAGGGTTGACATCAATGACAACCAACTGTCCAAACCAAATTTCCAACATATTGTTATACCTTCCTCTAAAATAATGTTCCCCAAACAATGGATCTGCTCTTGGTAAAAAGAAAACTTTCTTAACTTGACATATAGATAATTTTCCCTTAGAACTTATAGCACCAACCTCAAGTGATGCGCATTCTCTTACTCCAACTTAGAATAAATAAGTATGTCATCCAAGAACACAATGAGAAACTTATCCAGATAATTTCTGAATATTCCTTTCATCAAGCACATAAAGATAGATGGTGCAATGGTAAATCCAAATGGAACCACTACAAATTTATAATTCCCAAACTTGGTCCTAAAAGGTGTCTTAATGATGTATTCCTCCTTAATTCTCACCTAGTGATATCATAATCTCAATTCTATATTTTCTCCTCTTAGCTGATCAAAGAAGTTTTCAATCCTGGGTAGAGTGTATTTTTTCTTCACAATAGATTTATTCAGTTGTCTAAAGTCAACACATGGCCTCAACATTCCATCCTTCTTTTTCAAAAAATGTATTGATGCTCCCTAAGGTGAAACACTTGAGCGTATATACCCCTTCTTCAACAATTCTTCTAGTTGCATTTGTAATTATTTTAATTCTTGTGTACTCATTCTATAAGGAGTATTTAACACTAGGGAAGCTCCTGGTACTAAACCAATAAAGAAATATATATCCTTCTTTGGTTGCAATCCTAGTATTTCCTGGAATACATCAATGTCTCTTGATCGATGGATTCTTCAAGTGTTCGACCCCAACTCCTTTATTCACACTTGTAAGAATGCACTTGCTTCCTTGATACCTTTATTCTCACATTTGTTAACGATATACCTCAATGACCGGTAATCATACGAAGTCTCATTGTGTTCGACCTCAACTCCTTTATTCACAGTATGTAGACTTGCACCTTTGGCGGATTGTGTAGAAGACTTGAAGACATCAATATGTGGTCGCAAATTTCCTGAGTTGTTTCTTCCTTTTCATTGGACCAGTACCTATATAACTTTAGTGATCATGGGAGATCAGATTGTACTCCATTGTATACAGATATCTTCAGATTGATTTTGAGATTGGTTCTACTGGGCCTTGTTTTTTACTATGACAGTCTTTGGAATGCAACTGCATTTGCATTTTCCTATTCATGGCCACAGACAGTTTTTTGGTATATTTTTCGCATGGATCTTCAATGTAATTAAAATTGGAAGCCATGTATGCAAAGTCAGTACACATTGTAATGAGAAACTAGTTCTTCCAACTGGTTCCCCATCACTCCACTTCTGTGTTTTTCATAATGTATTTCGGCCATTGCAAATACTCCTCTGACCTCACACATTAGGGGGCATATATTATAGCACGATTTTCCTCACCCCATGCTATATTGCACAGAAGGCCTGTTTCCATTTCCCTATGCAGACTTTTCATCCCTTTTTGCAAATCCCAAAGCTAAAAATACATTTTTTCCACATCTACACAACTTACATACTATATAAGCTAAAAAATACATTTTTCCACATCTACACACCCTAACAACTATACAAAATGCATATACACAAGCTGTAAATCTACTACACCTCCCCTGTGTACATCGGGAAATGTGCCTAAAATTAAAAATGGTGGATGGTTTCCATGTCACAACACAAGATCAATGATCCTTCGCCTTCCATACTGAACTTTCTTTAATCAACCCTTCGGCCCAATTTGAAGGCTATAAATGGGCCAATTCGAAGCTATGGAAAAGAGGGAGAACTAATTCATATTTGAGAGAAAGTTACTTGGGAGGAAGTGCTCACTTCACATTGAGTCTACATCCCTTTATCCTTTAAGTCTGAACACAATGTTCAGCCCCCAAGATCTTCCCTTGTTGAGTTATAACTCCATTTTCTCTCTTGCATGAGCTTGCCATTGGTGGAGGATTGAAGTGGTGGAGGCCCAACTAGAAGGAACTTAGTTTCTAGGTTTCGAATCGTGCTAACAAGGAAGTCTATAACTTATTCACTTATGTTGATTATATCTTAATAGAAATACTCTTTTCTCATCCAATTGATATCTTGAAAATATTTGAATTATTATTCCATGGGCGTATTTATTATGAATGTTAATGGATTATGTTGTTAAATGTGTTAACATCATATATTATCACCATATGCTTGCTTTGCTTAGTTGTTGAGGACTAGTTGCAGGTACAATGCTTTGGGCCAAGTGCTCAACGGTGGACTTCATCGAACGTCTGGACGAGGTAGGACTTTTATCTTGTCTTGATAGCATATTTGATTATATATCATACTTGAGAATAAAGTTTATTTCTGCAGTATTTTCCGTCTAATGTGGTTTTACCCTAGCCATAGAGAGATTTTCCTCGTAACAGGTGCTAATGGGGGTCTCTTGAAGTTTTATTTATACTTCCCATGTGACTTCTTTTAGGGGATACCTTGTAACTGTTTTACCCTTTTTCCTTATTATAGGGATAACCCACATTCTTGTTGAAACTACTTTACCCATAATTAGTAAACTCGTAATTTATTCATTACAACTACGTTACCCATGATTAATTTCTTGTTGCAACTACTTTGACTAGAAAACATTTTGTTACAACTAGTTTACCCATAATTAATTTCTTGTTGCAACAACTTTACCCTTAATTAATTTATTGTTGCAACCACTTTGACTGGTCATGATTATTAATGATCTTCTAGGGGCTTATAGAATAATTAACTTCTTGTTTACCTTCTAGGGGATTCTAGACTATTCTTGATGGCCCTCCAACTTCACAGAGCCATAAATCCTCAACTGTGAGGAACTACGAGGTGTATTGTATATCACCAGAAATGGCATGATGTGTACTATCTATCCATGATAGTATTACCTACAGGTACATTGACCTTCATTTATTTATTCCTTTATCAACTACGGGTTCCATGACCATACCTTCAGGGATACTAGAATTTGCTACTGGGCTTCTTCAAGTGCATCCAACACAATTGTTGACATCAACTGACATCAATGACAACTAAATCACCATAAATCTCAATCATACAAATGAAAACCAACTATCCAATGATATCATCCACATTTCTGGGGATTCTAGACTTCTCCAAAGGTTGACATCAATCTTCAAGGATTGAGATCAATGACAACCAACTTTCCAAACCAAATGTCCAACATACTGCTATACCTTCCTCTAAAATAATGTTCCCCAAATAATGGATCTTCTCTTGGTAAAAAGATAACTTTCTTAACTTGAAATATAGATAATTTTCCCTTAGAACTTATAGCACCAACCTCAAGTGATGCTCATTCTCTTACTCCAACTTAGAATAAATAAGTATGTCATCCAAGAACACAATGAGAAACTTATCCAGACAAATTCTAAATATTCCTTTCATCAAAAACATAAAGATAGATGGTGCAATGGTAAATCCAAAATGGCACCACTACAAATTTATAATTCCCACACTCGGTCCTAAAACGTGTCTTACTAATGTATTCCTCCTTAATTATCACCAAGTGATATCTTGATCTCAATTCTATATTTTCTCCTCTTAGCTGATCAAAGAAGTTGTCAATCCTCGGTAGAGGGTATTTTTTCTTCACAATAGATTTATTCAGTTGTCTAAAGTCAACACATGGCCTCAACATTCCATCCTTCTTTTTCAGAAAGAGCATTGATTCTCCCCAAGGTGAAACACTTGAGCGTATATACCCCTTCTTCAACAATTATTCTAGTTGCATTTGTAATTCTTTTAATTCTTGTGTACTCATTTTGTAAGGAGTATTTAACACTGGGAAGCTCCTGGTACTAAACCAATAAAGAAATATATATCCTTCTTTGGTTGCAATCCTATTATTTCCTTGAATACATCTTCAAACTCTTGCAATACTGAAAAATATTCAAGATTTGACCCATTTCTCTTTTCGTGGTCTTTTTTGGCTCCTCCACATGATCTGCATAAAATTGTCATCCTTACCAAAAACATCTCTTCAGCTGTAATGTTGAAATCACCTTGATAGAAATGGGTCTTGCAATTCCTTTCACAATGCTCTATTTCCCTTCTTCATCAAGACATGTAAATGTATTATTGTGGAAATATAGGAAAACATGATGCTCATCCAACCAATCAATTCCAATTATGAAATTATAATATCCTAATGTTATGATATTTAGGTCAACATTGGTGTTTACTCCATTCAAATTTACTATACAATCTATGGCAATCTCATTGCTCCTTCTTTTGGTTCGAGTGGCTATTAGAACCAACCATGATTTTTCAAGATTCTTTTCTTCAAATGAAATATGTCCATTATTTTAAAATTTATGTAATTATGGCTTGCTCCTAAATCAATAAAAATACCAATAAGATGATTTTTTATCTTAACTTCCACCTCAATCATATGGTATTGGTGTTATTCTTATTGATCTTCTAGGGATGCATATATCCTTGGAATATGTATTCCCATTTCTTCCATTGTAGTAGCATATTGGATGTTGTGTAGTTTCTTCAATTTGTCTTCTATGTGAGGGATATCCTTGCACGTGTTATCTTCCTCATAGCCCCAACATGTTATTGGTGGTCTTCCCCTTTTCCCCAAGAAGTCTTCCTTCTTGGATTCACTCTGAGTAGGATAATATTGTTGATGTGTATTAGGACTATTTTTGTTGAAGGGAGGATGGAATCCATTTCTTTTCTGATCAAATATATCTGTCTTCTCATCCTTCCAATATTTCTACAAAGATTATCTTCCCTTGCCTTGATCATACATCTACTTAGCTTTTCTAATGGCCTCTTTCAAATTTCTAGGTTCATCATATTGTATTTTATATTTATATAAATATGGAAGTCCACTCAAAAACCTTTGTATGTCCACCTTTTCATCCTTGATAAACCATGCCTACTTCAGAAATCCCAAGAAATGTTTTCCATATTCTCCCATGGTCATGCTCCCCGACCCAATTTTAAAGAACTATTACATCTTCTTGTCATAATAGTGCTCTAAAAGATACTCTTGGTGAAAATATTTCTTGAAATGCTTCCAAGTAATCCTACTCTCATTAAGGTTCTCAACTTTCTTCAATTGATCCCACCACATGGCATATTTTCCATGCAAATGGTATGTGGAAACCCTACTTTCTAAGTTAGATGAGTAATTGTGAAGTTGAAAATATTTCTTGATTTGAAGAAAATAGGATTCAACATCATCTCCATTTTCACTTTCACCATTAAAGAATGGTGGATGAATATTCCTAACCTCTCCTTCCAAACTATAAAACTCATATCTTCTTCTTTGATGCCTAACAGGGGACACTTCTGGACTACTTCTCAATTCTTTGTATGCATAAAAAAATTTGGTTGAGAGAGGAGGTGATTGATGTCTATGATTTCTACTAGAGCTTTTTGAGTGTCTAGGTATTCTATAGTCATATTTGTTGGTTGTGGAGCCTGATTATCTTCTTGATTCAAAGGTCTTTGTTTTCATCCGTGTTTATACCTCATGAATATTTTACACCTTGAAAGAATGTACACTCCTCCACGTGAGGGAGTGCAGGGGGGGTTACCCCCCCTATGGGGTCTAGGGGGTCAATCCCCTCGGTTGGGCGGTCTGTGGGAAAGTGAGCCCCCAGCGGGGGTTCGGGGGTGAAGCCCGGGAAGGAAAAATTTCCTTGTAAATGTATATTGTAATTTCATAGTAAATCTGGACTGTTCATTATAAGGTCGTAGATTTGACAGTAGAAGTTATGTTAGGATTTTTTCCCTAGAAGACAACCCTCTTTTATGAGAGAAATGTATTGTGGATATGTATCATTGTGAATATTTGTTTCTGAGAGAGGAGACTATGAGAGAAATAAGAGGAAGTTACAGTGGGTATGATGTAGGTTGTATGTTTCTCTGGTGGACGTAGCCCACACTGGGTGAACCACATATATCTATGTCTCTATTGTATTGTGTATCTTCTATGTTTTATTTCCGCATTTGTTTTAATTTATTGCTCCACGATCTTGTTTTTATAACAACTGGTATCAGAGAGAAAGGTAACTCGCGGGAAAAGAGGGTTCCTGGTTCGAGTGGGAGAAATGGCGGAAGATGCAAAGTTTAGGATCGATAAATTTAATGACCAAAAATACCATTTATGGAAGATGCATGTGGAATATTATTTATATCAAAAGGATCTATTCCTACCATTGGGTGAAATAGAAAAGAAGTCGATGGCCATGAAGGATGAAGAATGGGAGTTTCTTGACAAAAAGGCACTAGGAACGATACGGCTGAGTCTGGCAGCATCGGTGGCTTTCAATATTTCGAAAGAAAAGACAACGAAGGAGCTAATGGATGCATTGGCTAAACTGTATGAAAAACCCTCGTCATCCAATAAGCTACTTCTAATGAATATATTTTTTAATATGAAGATGTCAAAACGTGGGTCTGTTGCAGATAATTTAAATGAATTTAATATGGTTACTAATCCTCTAAGTTCTATAAAATTGGACTTTGATGATGAGGTCGGGGATCTTCTAATCTTGTGCTCATTGCCAGAAAGTTGGAACGGATTGGTCATGGTTGTAAGTAACTATGTATCTAGTTCAAACACTTTAAAATTTGATGATGTTGTTGGTGTTATCTTTAGTGAGGAAATGCGACGGAAAATCACATGGGAGACATCAGGTAATGTGTTAAACATGGAGAAAAGGGGGGAAAAAAAGATATAGGAAAGGGCTCAGGGCACAACGGGAATTATAGGAAGGGCAGATACAAATCCATATTTGGAAAGATATATTGTTGGAATTGTGGGAAGAAAGGGCATGTAAAGAAAGACTGCAGAGATCCAAAGAAGTAAAGAGATGGACAACAGGAGAAAAATCAGGAAGAAAATGTAACAGGTGATGTGTTACAAGATACTTTGATTCTTTCTGTAGATAATATATTCGAGTCTTGGGTAGTATATTCAGGGGCTTCATTTCATGCCACAACCCATAGGAAACATTTTCTATATTTTGTTCAAGGTGATTTCATTTGGGTGATGATGCACCATGCAAAATTGTTGGAATGGGAAAGGTAAAAATAAAGCAAAGGAATGGAAACCAATAGTTGTTGAAAGAGGTAAGACATGTTCCATATCTAAGGAAAAATMTAATTTCAATAGGGAAATTGGCAAGTGAAGGTTGTATATCCATATTTACAGATAAGGTGTGGAAGGTCACAAAAGGATCATTGGTGATGCAAAAGGAGAGAAGGTAGGTACATTGTATTTATGTACTRGTAATATTGACTCTTCTATCTCTTTATCTTCTACAGGAGTGGATAYAATAGTGTGGCATCATAGGCTTGGACACATGAGTGAGAAGGGGATGCAGATAATTCACAAAATAAATTTGTTGCCATATATTAAACAAATTGATTTGGATTTGTGTGAGCATTGTATTTATGGAAAACAAAAGGGAGTCAGATTTCTCAAAGTCGGAAAAGAAAAGAAGAGTGAAATGTTAGATCTTGTGCATACAGATGTATGGGGACCAGCTCGGGTATCATCTCTTGGTGTCTCTCGTTATTATGTTACTTTTATTGATGATGCAACTAGAAAAACTTGGGTTTATTGCATTCGACAAAAATATGATGTTTTTGATACTTTTAAGAAATGGAAATATTTGGTTGAGAACGAGACAGGAAAAAGGTTGAAGTGTCTCAGATCAGAAAATGGAGGTGAATATTACAGTAGGGAGTTTAATGATTATTGTTCACACCATCGGATTCATAGAGAGAAGATTGTTCCAGGAACACCACAAGAAAATGGTGTGTCAGAAAGGATGAACAGGACAATCATGGAGCGTGCAAGGAGTATGAGATTGCAAGTTGGTTTGCCCTTCAGTTATGGGCAGATGTTGTAGATATTTTTGTTTACTTAATAAATAGAGGACCTTCAAGATATTTGGATGGTATAATTCTAGAGGGGGCATGGACAGGTAAAAAGGTAAAATATTATTTTTTGAAGACTTTCAGTTGTGAATCATTTGTCAATATTGATAAAGAAAATAGAACAAAGCATGAGGAAAAATCCAAGAAGTGTACCTTTATTGGATACGGTGTTAATGATTTTGGTTATCGATTATGGGAGTATGAAAATAAAAAAATCATTAGGAGTAGAGATGCCATATTCGATTAGAAGGTCATGTATAAAGATCAGTGGCAGGGAAAGAAACAAGAAAAAGAAAAACCAGAATATACAGTGCTTGATGAGATCACTGAAAAACAAATTCCAAAGGTACCAGAAAATCAAAATGTACAACAAGAGGAGAAACATGTACCTCAAACTCCTACAAGTGTTTTTAGAAGATCTATTAGGTTAAGTAGAACCCCTGAACGATACTCTCCTTCATTGTATTATTTATTGTTGACTGATTATGGTGAACCAAAATGTTATGAAGAGGCAATGAAGATAGACATTAAAAACAAGTGGGAGCAAGGAATTAAAGAGGAAATGGATTCCCTAGTAAATAACCAGACTTGGGATTTGGTTTAGTTGCCTGCAGAAAAAAGAGAATTACAAAATAAATGGGTTTTCAAGTTGAAGGAAGAAGATGGAGGAAAAAAGCGGTACAAGGCTAGACTTGTTGTAAAGGGGTTTGCACAAAATAAAGGTATATATTTTGATCAAATATTTTCTCCTGTTGTTAAAATTACTTCAATTAGGACTATTTTAATTCTTGTGGCAGTATAATATTTGCATCTTGAAGAGTTAAATGTAAAAACATCTTTTATCCATGGGGATTTGGAGGAAGAGATTTATATCTAGAAGCCACAATGGTATGAGGCCAAAGGAAAGGAGAATTTGGTATGCAGGTTGAAGAAGAGATTGTATGGCCTAAATCAAGCTCCAAGGTAGTGGTATTTGAAGTTTGACAGGTTTATGACAAAACAAGGTTATAGTAGATGTCATTTTGATCACTATGTTTATTTTAAAAGGATAGAAAATGGAAGTTATATTATCTTGCTATTTTATGTAGATGACATGATTGTTGCAAGGTGTAATATCTCAAGGTCGAAACCCAGTTGTAACTATGAATTGTAACATGTTTTGTAGGATGATGATCCAAGTGTTATAAGCAAGGAAGCTTATGTGCTTATTAGGCCGGAGAGCCTAGATGTTAAAGGCCAGGATCTTGTTTTGTACATGTACATATTCATATTATTAATATAAAAACATCGTTGTGTGTAGACTGACCATGAAGAAAGAGTATGGGGGACTAAACTCCACTAGGTTGGGTAAGGGAAGGGGGGGTTGAGAGGTTGGAAAGGGGGGATAATATTAAGATATTAAAACCAAGAGAATCATATATAATTATTATTCTAAAGGGTTGTAAAGAGGATATTAATTTATCCTAAGTTTCTTGAGGGAGAGGAATGAACTCCAAGTGGAGGGGGACAAGCTCCCAAGAAATCCATGTGTCAACCGAGGCACATGCATATTTATCTAGGAAATTCCATCATTGTGATGGGACACAAGGATTCTTGCCATCTGTCCTCAGGAATTCCCTCTCTCCATTCTCGCCATGCTGAGGATTTTGGTGAGGGGTTGCCCCATTCACACATGCACCGAGAAAGAACGTAGTCATCCAGTCCGTTGTTGTTCAATCATAACCATCTTGAAGCTCTGCAACAAGCCCGAACTAATATCTTACTAAATGTATACCCTGTGGGTTTCCTGTGTTTCACCATTTTCCCAATGTCCAGTTTCTATTGTTGTCATCACCTTGTCGTGTGTTGAGAAGCAAGAGTGAAGAGGTGGGTTTCCAGGCCTATGGATAGAATAAGAAGGTTGTTAGGCCTATGATAAACTCTCTCCAGGTGAGAGAGTGTGTTGAGGAGCAAAGTTCTCCTGTGTGAGTTATCCTGTGAGAAACTCTCTTCAAGTGAGAGAGTGTGCTAAGGAAGTGAGTTATCCTGGAGCGAGTCTAGTAATAGCTACAGAGCTATGATAATTTCTGATCTGGCCTATTGCTAAAAACCAAGGAAAGGGATATGTAGCAACCGATGGACTATGTGACAGTGAAGGTGTACAATCCTGGGGTGGGACAGGCATGTGGGGAATGAGAGTATGTGATTTGTGGACGTAAGTGGCTCCTTGGAGGAAATCCTTCCTATTGTGTTGTGCAACTTCATGTTGTCCCTGCCTAGCCTAGGAATCCATTGTCTGATGGAGTTTAGTCCCATCTCGGGGGTGACCCACTGCAGAGAGTTATGAGCAGCATGGTCTATGGTTGGGAGGTTCGTGGAAGGTTTGCACACAGTTGGAGTACTTCAATTAAAATATAAGTACCCATTTCTATGTTCATTTACATGTTGTGTATTTGTACATGCTATATGGATGAGTATTTCATGTATATGTTGTTATAATTATGGGGTTTTCTTGTGAATACTGCATGTATGCTTTAATTATAATTTCCACATTAATTTGTGTATTAGAAGAATATGTTGTCTTTTTATGTTTATATTTATATGCATATGATCATTGTTATTTCTATGAGGTAGCATGGTCGGCCTGTTGGTGCTCGAGGATGTTACAAAAATTGGTATCAGAGTAGGAGATGTTTCTAAAGTGATGTTGCCCAGATGGTTGATGGTTGGGGACATTACAAAATGGTATCATAGCCATGGTTTCAACATTGAGCCTGGATGGGCCAGGAAAGTGGAATTTGAAGAAAAGGTTTCGGAAAGGAATTGTTGTGGAAATGGACAAAATGGGTATCAGAGACATGATTTCGACATTGAGCCTCGATGGGCCACGTTAGTGGTTAACGAAACAAAGGTCTCAGAGTAAAAAAAAATTGAGACGGACAAATTATGAACCTCAGAGAATCCCTGGGTGTCGAGAAGGCACTGTGTGAACACTGGGACTATGTTTAGAATCTCAGGAAGTATAATGGCTTAGGGAATGGTAACAGAGAAAGAAGCCACAACAACTGTTGTGTTGGGCTGCGAGGTTTGAAATTGGGTCGTAGGATCTATTCGAGAGAAGGAAGACCCTTCATAGTCATCAGA
>SNQJ01S0113376.1:40865-64829 GCA_010110895.2 Picea sitchensis
TGTGCTAAAACACCCGGGCATGGAGGATCCAGTCGAGGGTTGTGATGTTGTTGTAATGTAGGTTTGATTATAGTAGTGTCGTGACCAGTTTTAGTCAGATTATTTGTTGTCTTATTCCCTCTTACATTGAATGGCTCGGTCATGGACGATCCATTCGAGTTGTTGTAGTTGCATTGTGATGTAGGTTTGATCATTATGTTGTTGTGACTGTGTTGTTTGGACATATTTCAGTGTCTGAAGCTTGAGTTCAAGAGAAGTCTTGAGCATGATTTTTTCTTCACCAAGTTGCTTGAAAGTTGATGGCCATAGTAGTTTTGTTCACCTCTCTCACTAATTCTTCCATCTGACCATACTAAAAATAAATTCACTGACTGAAGTTAATGTGGCCGTCACTTCCATGTGCATTTCTTGTCCATTTCTATGTTGAAATCATTCTTGTATTGAGTTTTCTCCATTTTGACCTCCACTCATATAAATAAAACATCCACCAAACACTATGATGGGTACTGGGATTATCCTCCCACAATTTGAGGGTGACTCTCAGTGCTAACATGATGGACTATGTGACAGTGAAGGTGTACACTCCTGGGGTGGGACAGGCATGTGGGGAATGAGATTTTGTGACTTGTGGGCGTAAGTGGCTCCTTTGAGTAAATCCTTCATGTTGTGTTGTGCAAGTTCTTGTTGTCCTTGCCTAGCCTAGGAATCCATTTCCCGGTGGAGTTTAGTCCCATCTCGGGGGTGACCCACTGCTGAGAGTGATGAGCAGCATGGTCTATGGCTAGGAGGTTCATGGAAGGTCTGCATGCATTTGGTGTACTTCAATTAAAAGATAAGTACCCATTTCTCTGTTCATTTACATGTTTTGTATTTGTACATGCTATATGGATGAGTATTGTCTGTATATGTTGTTATATTTATGGGTTTTTCCTGTGAATATTGCATGTATGATTTTACTGTTACTTTCACATTAATATGTGTATTAGCAGAATATGTTGTATGTTTATGTTTATATTTATATGCATATGATAATTTTTATTTCTATGAGGTAGCATGGTCGGCCTGTTGGTGGTCGGGGATATTACAAAAATTGGTATCAGAGTAGGAGATGTTTTTGAAGTGATGTTTCTCGGCTGGTTGATGGTTGAGGATGTTACAAAGGGTGTAATATGTAGGACATAAATGTGTTCAAGAAGAAATTATCTAATTCATTTGCAATGAAGGATTTGGGTGCTGCAAAGAAAATCCTTGGTATGAGAATAAAAAGAGACGGGAAAAACTGCAAATGTCTCAGGGTAAGTACATAGAAAAGGTGTTGGAGAGGTTTAGAATGAAGAATGCAAAACCAATTAGTACACCTTTGGACATCCATTTAAAATTAACTAAGGAAATGTGTCCCAAGACATAGCAAGAGATAGAATACATGTCCAGGGTCCCTTATTCATCAGCAATTGGCAGCTTGATGTATGTGATGGTTTGCACAAGACCGGAAAATGAACATGCAGTGGGAGTTGTGAGTAGGTATATGAACAATCTAGGTAAAGAACATTGGGAGGCATTAAAGTGGATTCTCAGGTATTTGACAGGTACAGATACTCATGCATTATGTTTTGGAGGTTCAAACATTGTTCTACAGGGATATGTTGATTCAAATATGGCAGGTGATAAAGATAGCAAGAGGAGCACCACAGGGTATGTTTTTACTATAGGTGGACAAGTAGTAAGTTGGATTTCGAAACTGAAAAAGGTTGTTTCACTTTTAACAACAGAGGTAGAGTATGTTGTTGCTACAAAGTCTAGTAAATAGGTGATTTGGTTACAGAGGTTTATGGAGGAATTGGGAAAGAAGCAGGAGAATAGTAGGTTGTACTGTGACAGTGAGAGTGTCATTCATACTGCAAAGAACTCGGCCTTCCATTCGAATACTTAGCATATAAAACTCATGTACCATTTCATATGATATGTCTTGGAAGATGGACATTTGAAGTTGGAAAAGATACACACTAGCCAGAATCCTGCAGACACGTTAACAAAGGGAGTAACCAAGGAGAAACTGAGTTCCTACTCAGTTTCAGTTGGTATTCAAGCATGAATATGAAGATGAGAAATTTTCCATGTCCAATAAGGATCATAGTCCAGCATATATAGCAACGGTGGAGTTGTTGAGATCAATCTCCAAGTGGGAGATTATTGGTTTTGGAGCTTGATTATCTTCTTGATTCAAAGGTTTTTGTTTTCTTCCGTGTTTATACCCCATGAAGACTTTACACCCTGGAATAATGTACACTCCTCCATGCAGGGGAGTTCGGGCCAAAGTGAGCCCCTGATGGGGGTTTGGGGGACAGCATTCCCCGATGGGGGTTCGGGGGCGAAGCCCCTAAAGGAAAAATCGCCTTGTAAATGTATATTGTAATTTCATAGTAAATCTGGACCATTCATTATAAGGTCACAGATTTGACGGTAGAAGTTATGTTAGGGTTTTTTCACCTAGAAGGAAACCCTCTTTTATGAGGGAAATGTATTGTGGCTATGTATCATTGTGAATATTGTATTTTGAGAGAGGAGACTGTGACAGAAAGAAGAGTAAGTTACAACGGGTGTGTTTTAGGTTGTATCCCTTCATTTTTTGGATAATAATAAAGGAACGATCTGGAAATTTTTCTGGKGGACGTAGCCCACACTGGGTGAACCGCATATATCTAGGTCTTTATTTTATTGTGTATCTTCTATGTTTTATTTCCTCATTTTTTTTATTTTAATGCTCCGCGATCCTATTTTTCTAACAATCTCTTCTTGTTGATGTTTAACTTCATCCTCATGTCTTGATCCTGATCCATTCTTCACTTACCTCTACAAATGATTTAGGACTTCCATCAGCAAAGTGTTTATTTGGTTTTGCTCCTCATGTGTTCCGATTATATCCTTAATTTCATCTCTATAACTTTTCACCTCCATTCTCAAACTTCTCATAGTATCTACCCATTCTACTAGTTCCACTTTGCTCATGTGTCCATTAGGTTATGTCTCTAGATTACCCACACTGATGTGTTGGCCTTTGGATTCTCTCTTATGACTATAGGCTCCCTTTACATCCTCCATGTCTCTAATATGCAATATTGAGCTTGAAATATTATAATTATACTCTTAATTCTGCAAAATGTGCAGGCAACCATTTTTTTTAGAATTAGGCATATTATTAAAATTTTGTCAATTAATTCTATAGGTGCTTCTTCTTCTCCATTCATGAAGAATCCTATCACACTTATCCAAATTCTAATAATTCAAGATTATTCTCCTCTAAATTAGATTTTCAATGATTACTCCCATGCCTAGATCTAATTTCTAAATTGAAAGTTATGGCTTCCTCAAAATTCCATTTTCACCCAATTTGTACACCTTCTCCACTAGCACAATTTTACTAGGAGGCCCACTTCTGTAGACTACGGAAAAATAAAATAAAAAAACAAAAACCATCAAGAATAAAAATATATATATACTTTTTTATAGGGAACTGATAATATTCATGATGGTGAACACAAAACAACTTTTATATTCTCCATTTGTTGTTCCAGTAAGATTCTACAACAATATGGAATTTGCAACTTTTTCCTTTTTACAATTTTTTTTCAGACTTGGATTTTTTGGCAAAACTGGTTATCTCCCAAATATGCACTTCTGGAAAAACTTCACTGAGGTAAATTTTCCTAGATTGATGAGTAGGTAAAAAGTTGAGTAAATAAAATTTTCTTATTTTCCAATCTAGGGTCACTTTTCCTCCTCTAAAAATCTCAAAAATCCCCAAAAAGTGGTTTGGAATAATGGATTTTGGCATGTTTCAGCATCACCATTTCAAACCCCTTGGAATTTGGCCAATTCCTTCACTAAGTAATTTGGTTCTTTTTGAATTCTCTCTAAAACTTTCATGTTAATATGGATGTCGGTCACTAAGCTGGACTCGGATCTCTAAAAACAATTATTTTGAACTTTCTAGAAAATTTAAGTAGAAATGGCTAGTGGATACCACTAGAAATTTTCTATCCCTTCTCACTATGGACAAAACCCATGAAATTGTATCTCAATATGAGTTATTTTTCTCTTGTTATGGCCAGAATATGATTTTTGCTCCAAACTTTTTTTTCTGGTTTTTTTAAAACATAGGCTATCATCTACATATGTGGAAATCTATTGATGTGGTATTTTTTGACATGGAAACATTGACGTGGCACTATTGATGTGGCAGCCAAGTCCACATGGAACCTAGACCGAATGACATGTCACCTCTCTAGCCACCCTATCCCAACCTTAAATATGTAGAATCTAGCTTTTGCGTAAATGGAAATTAAGAAAAATTTCCAGATTTCCATATTTACAAATCCAAGGTTCCACCTCGTGTCTAGGTTCTTGCATCCAGATATGAGTTTTCAATAAAATCACACTGAAAACAAATCTCGGATCCTACCATCCCAAATGGTGAAATGTTCCACATCTCGATTCAAGTTTTGTTTTAAAGTCACTTAAAAAGAAATCCCAAATCTCGTGATCCTGGATGGTGAAAGGTTCCTTGTATGAGGTTTCACCACATCTAGGATATGGATATTTTCAAAATTCACTTAAAATAAATTCCATATCTCCACTATCTTGGATGTTCGAGGTTCCATGGGTCAAAGTTCCACATCCAACATTTGGATTTTCACAAAGGTCACTTAAACGAAATCTTATATCTTGGGATTTCTGGATCTCCCACCACCATGGCCCTGCCATATGAAGCCACATGGATTCCACATCATCATGACATCATTTTATGGAAAATATTCAAATTTTCCCTAATTTTCCAATTTTTCCAATAATGCCTAATTTCAAGAAACGCCTTCGCCCACCCAAGAATTCACTGGCTCGGCCTCTACATAAAACATAAATTTTCAACCTATAAGTTGACCCATATGGCCCAACACTGCAAGCTTCACTCTTATTCCAATCTGTAACATAATCATACAAACAAACTTGAATGTTTTCTCAAATTCTAATTTGAAATGTACCTTTTTCTCGAGTACTTGTAAAATTCACCTTCTTGGGTTGATTTCAAATTTCTAATACCATTTCATGGATAAAGACGCATAATAATGTACATGCAGTAACTAAGAAACATGGATGATTCTAAAATAAATATTTAACATTTCATGCACAACAATTAACCACAACAAGCATACCATAACTCATCATAGAGATAATTTAAATACGACAAAAATAATATAAATTTAGAGAGAGCTTATATTTACGAATCAATTCACCAACCAGCTGCAGACGACGGATCTTCCACCCAAACTTAAAAAGTTTTCTTCTAACTCTTTCAACAACAGGTCACCCCCAAGCCAAGGCTTGAATCCACAAGGACGGGTCCTAGGCTGACTCTTAGTTTCCAAAACCAATCAACAATCAACTCTCATATTTTCTCAACTACACAACAATCCCAATTTACTAGCTCTCTTTCCCCTTCAGACTGCACCACCCAAAGAGATGAACCCCCTTCTGTTATAGCCTTAATTTCCACCATATAACAGGGCCAGAAGGGAATCCAACAGAAGATGAAATTCAAAACACATGTCTTTCTCAATATTTAGGACGTTTTTTAGGGTCCTCGCGGGACCTATAGAAGACAACATGCGATGATCGTCATTGGTCATTTATAGTGAAATAGATGACGACCCATGTAACCTTCTGGATTCACTGAGTTATGAAGAGGTAAGCAAGGGATGAGTTGTATCTTCATGAAATGAGCCTAGGAACTCACATCATTTGAGTATCCATTGGGTTCTACAATATCTAGAAGCTCTCCCAATCCTCTTCCAAGGATCTATATAAATAAGGAAAGTCTTGAGCTTGAGGAGGAAGAATCATTTGCAGAGTTATGTTGTCCAATTACAGATGTGTTTCTCCTATTCAAAGCAACAATAGTAAAATTTCTTAGTCGGATTGAGAAGGTGAGGAGGATCTAGGAGCAAGGATAAAGGAGAAAAGGGGAGCACATCTTCATCCAAGGTATGACATTGATGTATTTCCATTATTTCAATCAATATATCATTGGTTTTCCCACAAATTGTTTGCATTTTATTTGTAAATGTTTGGATCTAATCTCATGTGGAATAGATCAAGATAGATCTGATAGATTTAGATTTCCTAATACCAGAAGATAAAGTAGATCAATAGTTGTTTCTCTCGCTCTGTGTAGGAAGCAGATTGTAAGAGCTAGAGTTGGATCTCAGGATTTGCATCAGCCAGATACGCAAGGAAAATCGTCAATCATAAGGTATGTTTGCTTTTCTTCTTGGTTAAAAGGAAACTAATCTACTTAGATCTAGGAAAATCATAGAAGTCTAGCCCCACTTTCTATCTAGGATCAATAGGAATATCCTAGGGAGATTTAACACACCATACTGGTGATATGTCTCCAATAACATAACTAGAAACTCCACTGAGAAAGAATCTTTGATTCTTTTCTACTTTATATTTCCTTGCCAAATCACCCTTTATTTTTTGCTTGTGATTTAATTTGTATTCCCTATACTCCTCCAGAGGTTAGATCTCTCAGATTGGATAGATCTGAGACAGATCTAAAGCAAATCCATCTTTTCAACAACATCAAAAAATTATGTAGTCATCTTAGGTTGCAGTATAATAGTCACATGACAATTGTCACCAATTGTACTGCCTTTGTCTCACAAGGATCCCTGTAAAATAGGGAATTGCATGATTATGATCCTTTTGAGATTAGATCCACCATGTATGATCCTAGAAGCCTCTAATTGAGTTATGTTTACCACATATTTCCTCTCTTTGATTCATATTGTCGCATGTTTTCCTTCAATCCATGTTTGGAGTGTGTGTGTGTGTGTGCCTTGTTTGGATTTCTTGATAAATTTTGTTTATTGTTTAGTGATCCATTTGAACATGGGAAGTGAACACAACAAATCTGATAGTGTCTAGTTCTTATTGCATTAGGTTTGTTCTTTTGTGATTATCATTCATTGTCAGATCTATTTGTTTAGATGAGTTTTGGGTGAGATCTTTGTAGAGACATTGGAGTGGAATTGCTTAGCATCACTACCAATTTCCTACATCCCTTGGCTTATTGATAAGTTGGTTTTCCATTTGCATTTTGTGTTCTGGCATAGATCATTGTTCAGCATCACTACCAATTTCCTACATCCCTTGGCTTATTGATAAGTTGGTTTTCCATTTGCATTTTGTGTTCTAGCATAGATCAAGAATATTTTTTCATTACATTTGGAAAAAATAAAAAAACAAATTATGCATGATTTTGAACTTTTGAAGCATTAGAACAAGAGTTTGCATTTTTCAATTGTTTGGCTTGAGTTCTTAGAGGAATTTTGGATCTAAATTGTGTGCATGGTTGTTTGTTGTGTTGGGTTACTATTACAAGATTACAAAGGAAAATATATCTTCTCCCTCCTGTAGCTAGAATTCATTGAAGTGAACAATTGCATTGGCATCTTTGCATTGCTTGGTTGGTCGAGAGTCAAAAACACCATTAAAGTTGCATTCATTTATGTTTGGCATAAACAACTTCCATAAAACAAAATTGTGTAATCTAAAATCAATTAGACATTTTTATTTTTTAGTGAACCAACATTAGATAGAATTAGGTCCTTGGAATAGGATTGGATAGTACAATCTCCAAGGCCATGAAAATGAAAGGAGTCATTGAAGAGTGAAAATCCTTTTTTACAACAAGTGTGTAGAGAAGCTCCTCTAACACATAAGTTAAGGACAAGGTCACATTGGGGAAAGTAGGGAGGTTACCCCTCTCTGCTTGTTTTTGTGTTTGTGGTATTGCTTCAACTACTACATATACATGGGCTTCATTGGTTCCACACCTTTATGTGGGGTAACACCTTCGAAAATTTGGGCATAATTACCCTACCCTTACATGTGGTCAAATCTGCAACTGTTCGCTCGGTCCTTGATTGTTAGGTGGTAGACTTAGTGACCTTTCCTAGGTAGAAAACTGAGGTGAATGCAAGTGGGGTGTGATTGTAGTACCTGGGGAAAACATGCATTCACTACCTCATTTCCCTCGGAGGGTGCCTGCCTTAATAAAGGGTTCTTGCACCAGTCAAGGTTGTTTCATGTAGGTCATCATAATTGCTCCTCACACATTTTCTATCCAATCTTGTGGGGACTTCATCTCCCCCAAAGGGTTGGTTTTCAAAAGGCCCCCTGAGCCATTGGTTTTCTTCTTGTTATTCTATATTTTATAGGGGTGTCCTCTTTGATTCTGATTCTAGATCAAACTTAGATTGAATTATGTTTGATTCACACCTATTATTTTCACCATGGTTGAGTTACTACATCGGTCTCGTCAACTATGAGGAATAACACCAATCACGGAGGAAAAACCACCTCTTTAGAGGCATGAAATAGGTGACCAAGAATTTGAAGGGTCTTATCTTTAGTTCGAGGAGACTGGTTTGGTTGAAGTGGAAGTGGTCAATGAAATTCCTCCACCAAAATTTAACCTTCCTTTAACTAATCCTGAAGCACCTCTACTTGTCCAGATAAGGGATATTTTTAGTTAGCCTTTTTCCTTGTTTAACAATCCTCCCACCATGTCAGGACTGAGTTTTTTGTCAAGTGTAGTTGATCCTTCAATCCCATCTACAAGTGGGACTCAGGGAATCCCCGTGATGTCCACATTAACTTCTCTTAGGACTATTGGACCAACACCATCTATCACTCTTTCTATAGGTCCCTCGATCTGGGGTACCCCAGTTGTGTCTTCATTTCCATCCATTAGTATAACTAGCATTCCTACACCCATCCCTTCTATTCCAATGCCCACTTATGCATATATTTTACAGTGGGGAGACGAGCCTTGGTTTCAGCATTGGAGGTGGAACTCCTTCTACCTCCACCATTCCTATGAGCGGCCCGACATCATCAGGTGCAGGTGTACCTTTTGGGTGTAACTTTCCTAGTGGTTTCGAGGTTGTCTCTAGTTAGGATGGGGGAAGTAGTATGTTAGGAGGATTTAACTTATGATGGGTTATCAAACCTTTCTCTAGGGACCCATCCCTAAGGGGTAACTTTTCAATTTTTGGAATATTTTCCTTTATCAATACCTCAGGTTCTATGGGATTCTTCCATAGGACTAATTTTGGGACCACAAGGTTCATCTAAGATAGAAGAGACTTCATCTCCCTCCCAGTATTCATTTTATAACACAATATTTCCTTTCCCTACAACATTAGAGTTACTTGATTTGTCGCATTTGAAAAATGACTGTGTTTCCCACAACCCTTCATGGTTGGCCATGCCTGGAAATATACCATTAGAAATTCCAAAATTCAACAGAAATTCAAGAGAAGACCCCTCCACACACATCGTGACTTATCACTTGTGGTGCTCATCCAATTCCTTGATGGATGATAGTGTGAGGCTACGTCTTTTCTAGAGATCCCTGACCAGAAGTGCCACTAAGTCATATGTTGAGTTACAAAGTGCTTCCTTCAAAATATTCAATGACTTGGTAATGGATTTATTAACGCATTACCAACAACCCATTCGGTATGAGATAGGCACAAAGATCTTGACATCACTCCATCAAAATTATACCACCCACATTTTTTATCATACACATGAGTGGCGAAGAAGCCGAAGTATTATCAAGACCCAAATCCTGGACAATCTCTTGATGGAGTGGTTCACCAAATCCCTACTTCTAACCATTACAAAGGATGTATCTATGGATAGTGTGTCTACCGAGGAGAAAGCCATTATGTGTTCCCAACACTTAGATTTTATCTACTCTCAGTCAAGGACTCTCAATAACATTATCCCCCATGCTCGTAGGTCGTCGACAAATCCAAAGAATCCAAACCGAGGACCTCATGGAAACGACATGGTTGGTTATGTTTCCCATGTCTCAGTGAACCAGTTAGTTGATCAAATGGGTCACATGTCTATTTCATCACACCCCTCAGCTTCTAGATATAGTGCTCAAATTTCCACAATCTCTACTCAGACCTTCGAGGTGAATTCAGTGTATTCCACACAACCAAAGAATCCTAAAGAACATGGAGGAAAGAAGAAGAGGAATAATAAGAAGAATTCCAATACTGAGAAAGGGACTGCACCCACCCAAAATACTCAGGAGGGGGGAAACAAAGAGAAGAAAAAGAGTCATTTCCCCTGCATGATTTGTGGGGAGGACCACCCTACTCACCAGTGTCCCAAGAAGAATGAGATCCATCATTTTTTGGCACAACAAAATTCCCCCCAAAATCTTATTGTTTTAACTCGTCATTTTCCCCCTCCACCTCAACATATGGTTGCAACAAATATTTCCCCTCCGCAAGGGGGCATAGCAGTTACCCCTCACCAAGAGGGGTCTTCCTCGAATGATTATATTTTCATGTGTGACCAGATAGTCAATTTTTAAACATGGGCCAATAATTATGACACATTCGAGCCTATTCTTGTTGTGCGTGAGACAACATCTTCTTCCCATCCTAGTGGCCCTCTTCAATTTGAGAGGTCATCCTTTGACACACTACTTCACCCCATGAAGTGTGTTATTTTAAGAATGACACATAATCCAAACAAATGGGCCACCCACAACTACAGTATTGTGGAAGATTTCACCCAGGCAACTTGTGCCATGTCTTCCCTCGAAGTCTTCCAAATCTTCCCAGCACAGTGGAAATCCTTATTGTCTGTTATAGGTGGGGTTGATCCCTCAGAGTTGAGTTTGATAACCTTTTATTATGATCATGTTACTCATAGGATATCCCATCAAGTCACCTTCTATATCAAATTTTTATCAATACGAAAAAACATATTCTGAACCATGGTTGATGAAGGAGCCTCAACTTGCATCATCTCTATTTCTTGTTGGAAGGCCCTCAACTCTCCCAAGATCGACACAAATTCCACACTATTGAAATATTTCTATGGTCATATGTTCTAGCCTCATGGAATAATCACTGCCTTGCCCATCGAGTTAGGCGGTAAGACTCTCTATGTTTTCATGGAGGTTGTCGATGCACCTCTTAAGTACAATTTGTTACTCGAGTGCACTTGGCTCTACAATATGACGGTAGTTGTCTCATAAGTATTTATGGTTTTATGGTTCCCTCATCAAGGGAAAATAGTGGTGGTCGATCAACTTGTGTTATGTACCCCAAACCTTGGATCCAATGTAGGGTCTAATATACCCTTTGTCGGTGATAATCAGCAGTATTATATGCATATTGGTGTAGGGATGTTCAAAGATCCTTCACTCATGGGTATTTTTCTCCTTCTCCCACCACATCCTACTATGAACATTGCTCCTATCAACATGATTACCCCATATACCCATGGATCCCTCAGGTTTATCGATCCTTGGGTGGCACCTCATCCCAAGGATGTTGAACCATATGGAGATTCTATGCCACTCACAACAGTCGAGATTGTTGATCCGACAATCCCATCCAAATTCGTTGACACTGGTCAACAACTCCATCATTATATGGAGTGTGATAAACCTACTATGCTCGAATGGGTTGTTGAATATCCAAGTTTACATGACATCCTAGATTTTGAGTTTCCTTTAGATAAGACCATTGTAGATGTCATGGATTCCATAGATGATCCCACAGATGATATGACACATCGATCTTCTTATTCTTATTTAGAATCGATGAGAATTATCAAGATGAGTCTCGATCTAGGACTGGAAGCATTAGCTAGGGAACCCAATGAAATCCCAAGTATTGACCTTTTTTCACCTATGTCATCTTTTTCAGAACTTTCCACCAAATTTTGTACTTCCCCTTCCCTTGAATATTTGTGTTTTGCACTTCATGTCTTGATGGAGATCATCAAGGATATTCCATATCTCATGAAAGTACTCATAATGAGTGCCTTCGACTACAGAAAATCATCTCCATGTGGCATGGACTCAGCATGGTAAGCCATATGATGTTAACAATGGCTCATAAGTTCATTGGAAATGATCAAGATCCTTGGATTGAGCCTAGAAATGGTCTCTACTTGGCATGCACCATCAAAATGCATAGTTCATTGTACATAGGTGTGTGGTCTGAGTGCTTTATATTTTGCATATATCGTATCCAAAAAATAAAAAAATATTTTCTTTTTTGAGATTTCACTATACATTTTGACCCCCAAAATCTAGTATACATGTGTTGATAGGATTATGAGGAATTTTTTTACGGAAATGTCAACTTCCACCACACTTGAGGTATGTTTTCTCAAACCAACATATAGAGATAGGTTTTTCCCTACAATACCATATTTCATTATTAATCGTCCATTTTGTCGTCGCGTGCCTTAGGTTTGAGCCCGTTGGGTTGCGACATTAGCCACTTTGTATGCATGTTGTAACTTTTTCGGTAGTTCCTACCCTCCATGGGCACCCTAGTTAGCACTTGGATTTTCATTTGGTGCCCATGTTGTAATTTTTTGTAGGCTTCGGAACCCTCTTGTAGTCCCGCCATGGCTTGACATTAAGACTCATTCACCTCTCTTCATCTATATTCTAGCCACATCTCGTGGGGGTTCCCAAAATTTTTATGTTTCTTAATGGTCTCCTATGCATGATGTTTTGCTTGCATCATACATCCTGTCATTGTGTTATTGTTTGCCCAGATCCTGCTTACCGCTATTGCAGTAGCCTTTGACCATCTGCCTCTTGCATTATTTGGCCTCGATTTCACCTCCATCTATCCATGGAGAGAATAACTGCTAAGAGTGGATCTCACTTTCTAGTGCGATTTGCATTCAAATTGCTTAGGTTAGTTCCATGCATCTTGGAACATAGGAACATGTTGTTAAGCCATTAATTCTCTCCATCCGAGTATACTTTTATCTCTTTTTTGGACTCGTAAAAGGACACAAAAAACATTTTATCAAGTACACTTTTATCTATTTTCCATAATCGTAAAAGGACACAAAAAATATAGTATTGAGCATACTTTCATCTCTCTTTCTCTCTTGTTACACCATGAAAAAGACACCAAAAAAACAAAAAAATAAAAAATAAAAAGACTAGGGTTTTTTTTACCATTGTTCTATTCTCGAAATGGAAGAATCAGTCGAGTCTTCCTTGAACATGGAACATGTTTGATTCCTCATCATACAGTTTGGTTTTATCTTTCCTAGGAGTCATCCCTGTAATATGAGTCAGAGATCCTCCTTCGACTAGTTACTCTTCGAATATCATGGAGATTTATTTAATTCCTCCTCTGTTGTTGCACTATATTCATCCAGCTCTTGTTTCTTGGTTCTAAGTCACCATTGTGTCATGCTATATGTTTAAGGGAAGTTTAATCCTGAGTCAACTATCTATTGTTTTGTTGACTTTTTGCATTGGCCATCCCTATGTCAGTTGTACTTTGTGATACTCTCTCTTCACATCATCTCTTGGCGTATGTTTCATGTCAATTGATGGTGGGTACATTAAGGCCCTCCTTCGATGGATCTCTTCCTATCGAATTCAACCCATTATCTAGGAGAGGGATCTATAAACTAGCTAGTAACTTGGAGCTTATAGTCCTCAATGGCAGGACTCCTCGTGATCGATAGTGGGTTTACATCATTGACTCTTGATCGATTGATTCTATGATTGTTCAATATCAGATCCTCTATTCACACTCGCTAGATTGTACTAGGTATCTTGGGGTACATATTCATCATTAGTGGGTCCCCTCATGTATGTTAACGATATACATCAATGATCGATAATCATATGGTTTCTACCATGCTCGACATCATCTCATCTATTCCAGGTTGTATATTCGTACCATCGAGGTTTGGGACGAAGACCTTGGGTTGGGGCCACATCCTTCTTTTATAGTATCCCCTCCCAAGTTCTGATGGAGTATATCACTTGTCTATGAGTACTTTGAAGACTTCATGAGCACTTTCCTCAGTGGTCGTTGTCTTCCTAATGTATATATGTTGTGTCATAGATCCACAGTGTATTTGGTGGTGGAATATATGATTGTATTCATGACATAGAACCACATTGTATTGTCTCGTGGCTATGATATTATTGATGGCATGGATCAAGTGTGTATTCTTTCTTGGCCATGGACTTGCATTTCATGTCATGGATCCGCAGTGTATTTTTTGGTGGTCATGCTTCTATACTCTTGAAAGTATGAATATGTCTACCTAGGGGATGGTTTATATATGCATTCATCCTTTTTGTTTTACTGCAGGTACTCTTTGTCCTCTGGACCTCCTTTTCTCTCTTCTCATGCTGCCTCACATGGGCACTATTTTAATGTAATGTGTTTCTTTCATCCATTCCTTTCCTGACCTCACACATTAGGGGGCATCTATTATAGACTTAATTTCCACCCTACAAGGCTAGAAGGGAATCCAACAGAAGATGAAAGTCAAGACACATTTCTTTCTCAATATTTAGGAATTTTTCTAGGGTCGTCATGGGACTTATATGAGACAACACATGATGATCATCACTAGTCATTTATAGTGCAACAGGTGATGATCCCTATGACCTTCTAGATTCATTGAGTTACAAAGAGGTAAGAGAGGGATGAGTTGTATCTTTGTGGCATGAGCCTAGGAACTCACATCATTCAAGTATCCATTAGGTTCTAGAAGATATAGAAACTCTCCCAATCCTCTTCCAAGGATCTATATAAAGAAGGAAAGTATGGAGCTTCAGGAGGAAGAATAATTTGTAGAGTTATGTTATCCAATTATAGAGGTGCATCTCATATTCAAAGAATCCATAGTCAAATTTACTGGTTAGATTGAGAAGCTGAGGAGGAGTTAGGAGCAAGGATCAAAGGGGAACACATCTCCATCCAATGTATGGCATTGATGTATTTCCATTATTTCAATCAATATATCATTGGTTTTCCCCCAAATTGTTTTCATTTGATTTGTAAATGTTTGGATCTGATCTCATGTGGTATAGATCAAGATAGATCTGATAGATTTGGATTTCCTAATACTAAAAGAGAAAGTAGTTTGACAGTTTTTTGTCTCCTTGTGTGTAGGAAGTAGATTGCAGGAGTTGGAGTTGGATCTTTACAATACCCACATTTCCCCCAGCTTGTAAATATAACTATAACTTGCCAAAAGACTATGGTAGACTGAATATATGTGAATGTTAGATTTGATAGACCTTTTTGTTATAGAAGGCAATGTATGTATTTTTATTATTAATTAAAAATGGATAGTGTTGCATAACTATTGAAAGGAGCGTTTGCCAAGATAGATCATGATTCTATGAGAGAGATGGTGAGGGGAACTAGAAATGGTTGAGATGAACCCCACCAAACCAATACCTTACTAGATTTAATTTCTCAGACCTAGAACAGTCCTCTGACCCAGAAATGAATTACCAGTTAGGTTGGTAGTTGGAAAATCCCTCCTCAAGAGTTAATGAGGAGATTGGGTAGAGTACCCACCTGCAAGGCTTCCAGACCTGACGACGAGCTAGGGATTCGGACCCATGCAAATTTTTTTAGGAAGGAAAGAAAATAAAGGATACATGGGCAGAGGCAGAGGGGGCAAGGAAGAGGGGAGCATGAGAAGCTTGAGAGTTCGAAGGAGAATTGAGAAACAAATTTTTTTTGGATGCAACAATTTATTGGCAGTGTTTTCATTCCAAGATAATAAATGGGGTTGCAGAGAAGATGAGTGACTATGGAATTACTCGTTGCAGGCCCCCTTGCTTGGTACAGAGAAATTATTTTTATAAGTTCTTGTGTGAGGAGGAGATTAACCTTCGTCCCTGACTGTCGTTGAACAAGAAGAAAGAGTATCTCTCAGATCATCATGGTCTAGCTAGGGGGTGGTCAATGAAAATTTTGTTCAAGAGTGGTTGTGCCTGTGGTTGGGTGGAAACAGGCACCCCTTTCAACAGTCTCTTCACGATTTCTGGTTTCTGATAAGTATTTTCATACTCGGTGTACTGGAATGGAAGTGATGGTTGAATGTCTGAGTTTATGATTGAATTTTATAGTGTTTGATAAATCATTAGAAATGTTTATTATTATTCTGTAAACTTATGTATTTACATGGTTCTTGTTTACCTCTGCTTAACAATAGGAGAACTATTAGACATGGGTCTTTAAAAGAATTTAAGAACAAATCTGTGATTTATGTATTTTTTGAGAAACCCTTAGATAAATCTTCCCAAGGAATGATTTCGTAATATAGGATTCGGGGCAGACTTCGCAGGTCACTAAGTTCGAACTCTGTGGAAGGAGGGAGTCTCCTTCAAACCCTTCACTTATGTGACCGAGGGCTCATGTCCATGGTTCTAATAAAATCACGACTAAGTTTTGAGCATGTAGCCTCGAGGCTTGTCCGAGAATTCATATGACCAAGGTCTAGGAACCCTGCGCTAGGCCTGAAAGGAGCTAAGATTTTATGGCTTCGGAACTCCGGGGTGTTATGGCCTTACCACTTTCAAACTGACCGAAGGAAACTTGTTAATACGATTACCCACAAAGTTGACTAACATCTAGTGGTTTCCCTAACCATGGCAGATGGAACTGCCCCACCGATAAATCCTAATCCACTTACTAGTCTCGAAGTCATGCGATCCCTAGGTCCTAGGATTCTCGGGATCTTCCCTGACCATTGGATATAAGTCGCAGTCAGTTCGATGTTGACCAATTTGGAAGAACAGCGATGCCATGACACCAAATCCCCCGAATGTCAGAGATGTGAATTAACGAGAACCATAGATCTAGGGGCACTTCAAGATCTTCCCTCGTCATTGGATATATGCCAAGGTCATTTCGACGTTGACCACTACGGGAGAAAGGGGGTGGTCAACGAGGGGAACACCCGAACACTAAATTCACAAAGTGATAATAGTCGTAGATCTAAGGATGTTTCGGGATCTCCCATGACCTTTAGATCTAGACCGTGGTCAGCCCAATGTTGACCACTCCAGGATCAAGGAGGAAGTCACACAGCGGGTCCCCTGAACGTCGAAGTTACGAACTAGGGGATGTCATAGGTCAGTGGATCTACGTGGACGCATCTCGACCGTGATATCTAAGGGTGTCGGAAGGCTATCAGTCTAGAGTGATGTGGCACGCTGACGTCAACCAAGGTGACATGGACCCACGTTTCACATTCCATGTGTCAGCTTGATTTGTACTTTTCACAGACCCTATGTGCCCACTAGAATGTGACACGTGTCACTCACTGACGGGGCCACGTGTCATCTCTGCCTTGCCGCGTGTCACCCCTCTAGCACATATTCTCTTGTTGCATTTGGTGGGTGGAGTACTCGAGAACCACATGTCCTTTCCTCTACGTTTAACATGCCACCACGTGTAAGGGTGGACCCTTCAGGAGTCTGGGACTTCGGAACTCCGGAGGATTAGGGTGTACTGTCGTAGATAAGCCGAAAGAACTGAAGGCTGAAGCCACGTGTCGAGATTTTGGGCCCCTTAGAAAGTTCAGGATTTCAGGACTTCGGATGATATGCACATAGAAAGGAAAAAGGGGTGTTCAGCGCTGAAGCGTCGAACGTTGAATTCCCCTTTAGCGTATGTGTTAAACAAGGATCAAGTCTCGTCGTTGGATTGGATGGTGGATGGACTTCCACCGTGGACGTAGGAACGCTGGGGAATCTACGAGACTTCAGGGAACTTGGGATGGTACGAAGGAGATTGACCCATGTGGGCGCAACATGGCCCTTGACTAATAAAGTTCGAAGAGCTCTGGGAGTCCATAACTTGCAATCCAGAGCTCGGATTCGAGCCTGGTAGCAGAAATTAGAAAGATACGGTTGAGTAGAAGAGGATGGAGACCTCGAAAAGAGGATTTGAGATGATTAAGGAAAGATAAAATTTGATGCCCCATCCCTAAAAAGGGTACTTAAGGGTCGGGTGCGTTACAATCTTAGGAGATGCATTAGTCAAATACGCAAGGACAATCGTCAGTGATAAGGTATGTTTACTACTATTCTTGGTTTAAATGAAGAGAATCTACTTAGATATAGGAGAATCATAGAAGTCTAGCCCCATTGTCTATCTAGGATCAATATGGAGATCCTAGGGAGATTTAACACACCATATTAGTGAGATTTCTACAATAACACCTTCCCTGCAATATAGTCCCTCAAGATGTTCCACCTCTTTCTAGGGATCTCAGTGCTATTGGTTAGGAAATATCAATGTTGGAACTCCAACGATTCTCCACTGTGGACAATATTCCTCAACTGTCAACATTCTCATGTACAAAGGAATCATTTCATTGCTAGAAAACACTAGTAATTCCTACAGCCAACCACTCATGGTTCACTACCCTAGCAATTGATTTTCCATTCCCAAACCTAGACCAAGAGTGAGAAAGAATGAATGGAGAACTAACAAATGAATTAAGAAAGAATGGCCAACCAAAAATGACATAACCCCTTCAATTCCCAAAAACAACATTTATATAATTGATTGTCAAATCATAACATGGCTCCCCAAGAATCTCATGTGACCCCTCCCCTTCTCACTAAAATCAAGGTGGGTAAAATAGAATTATAAAAATAAAGTATTATACCCTCATCCCCCCTCTCTCGTGGAATTATAGCCCGCTATAACTTTTTCCTTGTTCGTCTTGCAGTCAACGATGTATTTTATTAATAAAATATTCTAAGTAACACATTTCATAGGATCTCTAGCCTTTTCAACTTTACAGACTCTCTGACCTTTCATTAATAAACAAAATATATTATTAATTATGGGGACTCAAAACTAGGGTATTATAAGATCTAACAAACTACATGGAATCAAGATTAGATTATTAACAAGCATAAATCATTCACAATTTGTTGATGATACTCTACTTTTGGGGATTGCATCCTATGCAATGTCCATGAGATTTTTAAAAATCTTGATTTGTTCATATAGAAGCTTTTGGGGGTAAAATAAACAATAAAAAATGCCAAATTTATGGGTGGAATATTAGTCGACACATGCTCCAGGTAATCTCTAGGATACTCATGTTCCCTCACCAAGAAACATGGTCTTGCTTTAAATATATAGGAATTCCAATTTGTTTGTCAAGCCCAACAAATCACTCTCGTCAAAGTTTTTTGGAAAAATCAAAATGAATTTTCAGCAAGGGGGGTCACAATGCTAAATCTAGCCAATCAATTGATTCTTGTTAAACAGGTTTTATCTACCTCGCCAGTTTTTCAATGCTCAACCATGGTAGCTATGCTGGGAGTTATGCATCAAGTTGCTCAGGAGCTAAGGAAATTTATTTGGCAGGGGGAAAGTCAAATACCCAGAAATTTCATTTCATAAATTAGAACACTATGAAAATTGGGTATAAGATATCCTTCCCTCATGAACCTAGCCTTGGGCGCAAAAATCATTTGGAGATTGCTAATGGTTAAATCTGATTGGTGGAACAAAATAATACATAAAAAGTACTTTGCTGGTGATAGTCTTAGTTGTATAGATGAGTCGATGGAGAAAATCAAAGGCTCATTAATATGGAAACTAATAAAAGTAGTGACCCCAATTATATGAGACAAGTTAAATTGGATTCCTAGCAAAGGAATATTAATGCATATCTAGGTTGATAGTGTGATGGGAAATCGACCACTTAAAAGATAACTCGAGCTTATGTCATTGTAGAAATGGATGGAACGTCAAAATTTGAAAACACTATATGACATCTCAGAATGGTCAACTAGATCAAGACATTGGATGGGTTGGTCTATCAGTGATCCTCCAGTGCACCTTCTTCCTCTAGTCCATTCTTTATTTGATTATATTAAGGTTTTCAAGCCATTAAATGCCTCAACTGTGGACCATAAAGATTGGGGGGTGACATATTACAATGTCAAAGGAGGTTATGAATGACAATATTGGGATGAAGGTGAGCAGAGATGGATTCAAAAATTTCAAATATCCCCTACTAGGTTCCTTGGAGTGAAGTATAATCCCTCCTCCAAATAAAATTGGTGTTTGTTATTGGATGTTAATGAATTTCAGTAATGGAGATAAGATCAACACTCACATTTTTTGTTTTTTCGATGGAGCATCAAAAGGAAATCCAGGGGTGGAAGGTACAAGGAGGATCCTAATTGAGACAAAAAGAAAAAATGAATTATACTATGCTTAGAGTTTAGGGACTTCATCCAATAATCAGGGAAAATCCTATATATTACTCCAGGGATTGAGGTTAGTACAGGAAGCACAGATCTATTCACTAACAATTGTGGGAGACTCCAACATAATTGTCAAATTGATGTACAAGAAACTCCTTCCAACTGATTTCAAATTTTCCTCTATTCTAGTTCGAGCTCAACATGAGGCTACAAGCATTGAAAAAATTCCTTCCATGAATCCTTACGAGGTTTCAATAATCAATCAAGTACATTAGCCAATAAGGAAATAAGTTTAAAATTGGTGGAGCTTTGGGTTAATGGCCAATTAACCACCCAATTCATATTATAATTACCCCTTTAGAGTTAATGAAAAGTACCTCAAAGTTATTATGCCACTTGGTGTCCATGGGTTAGCCCCTCCCTCAAGGCAAGACAATAAACACAATGCGACCCAAGTCTCCCTCCCATAATTTTGAGCTCTTGCGGATACAAGTTACTGAAGGCATAAATTTATTTCATCTCACTGGTGAGGTGGTATAATGGAGTATCAAACCTTTGCATGGTGGAAAGATCATTGGAAATTTTGTTTGTTCATCCTTTGCTTGGATTTCTCATTGGAATTCAAGTTGGTGGTTAGTCCTTTAGTCACTTTTCTTAGTCTATATTTGGGGAATTTAATTGGTTTTTTGGGAGTTGACTGTTGATTTAATAGGTATTTCTCACCTCAATCTTTTTGGTATTGCTTTTGAATATTCAAGAAAGTGTGTATTGGATGCTCAAATAGTGGATCTTCAAAACTTGGGTTTTCCTCTGCTTTGGATGTCTAGTTGTGCAGTTGTCGCTTTGTGTCTCAATCGTATGGGTATTGGATTTTCCCTAAGCTCGATGCCAGTTTTCATCAAACACTTTCATGTTTAGGTTTGTGGGAATATTGGATTGACGAGTTTCATATTTTTTTTAGCATCCGGAGATTGGTTTATCCATCATGGACCATTGTGATTTGCAAGAGATGATAAGGATTCTCAGGGCTCATGGAGAAATGATTCATAGCAATAGGACATCCATTTTCACTCTCACTTCTAAATTTCATGATTATGAACAACAATGTATCTCACAAACATTTGTTATGAATACTTTGGTTTAGGTTAAGCACCAACTTGCCATACTTGAGGCATAGTGCAACATGATAAAGAACCCAGTGGAGAATTTTCATAAATAGGCTCAATCTAGGGCTTTAAAGAAACAATTGTCAAGTCAAGGGAAGTAGAATGAGGAGGATACATTGCCCCAACTTCTTAAAAATATGGAGATTGGAGAACAAAAGTCACTACCTACTAACATAGGCCTAGAAGAAGTCACAAATCATCATATTTTTTTGTTATTTCATGTTTTATAAGGTTGTTAATATTTTATGAGTCTTTTTCCAATAAATATAATCTAAACTCTGCATTTTGTTTTGGACCTATGCAAACAATTTGGAACTTGAGAATATTATGGATGCTTTATTAATGTTATCATTGATAATGACCTTTTTTATAATATAAAATTGCTTAGTTTTTGTTTAAAATAGAGAAATATAAACTTTTTATAATCAATAACCAAATGTTATACCTTTTTTATAATATAAAATTGCATAATTTTTGTTTAAAATAGAGAAATATAAACTTCTTATAATCAATAACCAAATGTCTCCATGGTGTTGTGAGGGAGTGCGTTGTTAAAGCACTCTGTAAGTGAAATCACCGAAACATCTAGAGACACCTCAAATCCAACCATATTAAATGCTATCACAACAATATTATTACAGTATCAAATGAGAATTTCTCTTAGTTTGCATTTGGTTTATGTTAAAAGAGACGTTACACGTGACCAATAATTGAAGGTTGGAAACGCAGAATGAAGGACATGATCCCCACTTTCAAAGGTATTTACTTTCATCATATATTCAGAGAAGCAAATGTATATATTCAGAGAAGCAAATGTAGAGGTCGATCACTTGTCAAAGCAAGCCCTCAAGGCGATAAAAGGAAGAATTCCATACTTCACTTGGGATAGAAAGAATGCGGGTCCTACTCTCGAAGTGGATATCTTTTAATTCCTTTGTTTTTCTCTTTCTTTGTGTTTATGCTAGACTATTTCCTTTTGGTTTAGATCTAGAAAGTTTTCTTAGGCTCCTAGTTAGATAATTCTCCAAATATGAACCCTTTGATGTGGGCGGTTTATATTTTGTATCTTTGTATTGCATAACTGAGCAGCTCAGTTTTTCTTCATGCTCAARTCATTATTCACGMTTATGTATGTAAAAAATATATATTATAATATAATTTTTGTGTGAATTTTCTATTGAAAAAGAACAATAGTTTGCATTTGGTTTATGTTAAAAGTGACGTACACGTGACCAACAATAAGGAGGGAACACGTACGCATTTCATCAATTAAATAAAGAAAGAGTGTTGTAGTCTCGTAGACCATGCATGATGTGGGGAGATCAAGCATTCGATGACACATTAAAATATTAAAGAGATAATTTAATAGGTAGATAAGGGTGGTTGATTTTTGGTGGAATTTTAATTTGGGTAGGATTTTTGTTTCGTTTCATTGATGGGAATTTCAATCATAAATTTTTATTTTCCAAAGTTTCGATAATGGCAAGATTTAATAAAATTTAAAATAAATAATTTTTATTTAATTAAAATAAAATAATTAAATTTATTAATTTAATTATTCATTTATTTGATGTATATCATGTATATGTATAAAATTTTAAATGATTTTTAGAATTCTTTGAAATTTAAGTTGATTTAAGAAAAGATGAAGTAAAGATATTATTTTTTTATTAAATTATGAAGAATGAAAAAAAAATACTAGCTTTAAAAAATATAATAATATCAAAAATATTATAACATTTAAATTTAAGGAAATGATATGGATGAGAAAGAAAATTAAGGTGTGTTAAAGAAGTCATTGATTTTAATTTAAAATATCAAAAGCATTTTTTATTTTAATTAACTTTAAAAATCAATTTTGGTTGTTTTTTTTGTGAGTGGATTTTGGACCAATCCTAAAAAGTTGTGGGATGAAAGAATTTGTCCTATTTGTAATACTAAGAAGGTGGAAGATAAAAAACACTTTCTCTTAAAATGTTCTCCATATACTCACATTAAATCTCAATCTCAATTTCAAAATATTTGTGATACCAGTAATATTGATAACCTATTAATTTAACAAAATTATGAATATTTAAATAAACTTCTATTATTCATATGAACAAACTCTTAAAACAAATTTATTAACTATGAATATTTAGATAACTATTTTTTTAAATAATTTTTTATTATAAAAACAAAATGTTAAAACAAATTAATTATTTTTTTTATTATTTTTTCCTAAAAAATATTAATAAATCAAAATTGATCTCATTAAATCATAACCAATATAAAAATAAAAATAAAAAAAATTAACATTTTAATCATAAATTTTTATTTTTAATTTTCTTAATAATTTTAAAAATTGAGTTTATTAAAATTTAAAATTAAAAAATTGAGTTTATTATTATAGTCCATACCAAGCATATATTGTAATTGGTTTTTGGTCGAATTTGTTTGATTTTCATTAGTTTTTAAATTTTTTAAATTGTTTATAAAGTTTACTAAAATGATAAAATTTAAATATTAAATTAAATATTTAAAAAATTAAAAAACAATTTTTAAATTTTTAAAATATAATTTTATTTTTTTTTAATTTGTTGATGTATATGAATTGACTAACTTTATATAAATGTATGAATTGACTATATTATTTGTTTAGCAACTCATATTCTTCAAGAG
>SNQJ01S0113376.1:74188-87167 GCA_010110895.2 Picea sitchensis
TATGGGGTTCTATTATATAGTTTAATAAGCTAAGCAACCATAAAGAGTAAGGAAACTTGGTGAAAGTCATTAGCTCTTTAACCCACCTTCAAACCCTAAAGCTTAAAACCTTATTCTTATTTTCCATCTTTGAATATATATATATAGATGGAGCCTAGGTCAAAGCCAGCCCATTATATGACTTGGAGTATATAAATGTTTATGATAAATTTTAATTGGTTGGAATGAATAAACAAAGTAAAAATTGGAAATTTTCTTTAGCACACGACTCGGCACCTGCTTTCATGGAGATATCTCATGCATAGAAATCGTCGTCCTACTCATTCATTGTTTCATATCTAAAGCGACAAATTTGGTAGAAAATTGTATTATTTTAAATAGTGATCACGAAGAACAACTTTTCTGTGATTGAGAAGAGTATTATTCGATCGATTAACCCTGAATAATGGAGGCAGGCTCATCTCACGGTTGAGAACAGAACTGTGGCAGTAAAGGCGTTGTTAAATAGAAAAACATGGACACAATGAAAGTAAAAGCATGTGCAGTCATCTCTACAGTCACACGCTTTTATGAATAGGTTCCCTTCGAGTTGAACACGGTTATGCTGTTAAACCCATTGAAACAGACAACTGTGGATTGTAAGAAATAAGAATCTAGTTTAAAAACCATATTTGCAGAGACTATATTTTAGAAAAAAATTGAACGTTAAAAGACAGCATGAGATATGATACAACGAGACTTATATCCAAATAGTTTGTCTGTAACAGACGCACAGACTATACATTCATTCAGTTTCTTCATATTCCACAGGTTGCCTCTTGTCTCCAAGGTTGGTCTACATCAGAATGCTCAAACAGCATCATACCATTATTCACTGCGAAGTCTCTTCCTTCGACCTCATTGAATCTACTTATATCACAGTACCCAAACTGCAGCATATCATAACCAGAGACTTCATCCTCAAAGGGCCATAACTGATCGTCATTCCACTCGTTCTGAACAGCCGAACTATCTAAAATATCAGCACAGCTTTCATCAGAGGAGCTTTGATCCTCTGGGGCTCCAATTAGGGTTGGTGGAATACCAAGCTCATCGTCGGATGCCTCCAGCAAATAGCCCAGCTCAACATTGGTATCCAAACTGTTAGCAGATTCAACGAACAGCAGATCCTCTAACTGAATATTCTCATTCAATCTATCGTGGCTACAAGAGGGCTGGACTCCAATCTCCTCTTCTAGGCTTCTAATGACTCCATTAACAAGCTCTTCCGAATCCTCCAAGCTTTTCTCATCATTGGGATCCATGTCCTCCAGCAGGTGGAGTAGCTCTTCACCTTGAGCTGTTAGGCCATTGAAACGCTTGGCCTCTGATAAATCACAGGAGATTAGGTCATCATCCTCGTCGCGCCCACGCTTTCTATCCATATTCTAATACTCACAGTAAGGAAAAATAACTACAATGCCTTCAAACCCGTATGGAAGGCTCTCAGCAGCCCGAAGCCTTATATACAAAAATTTCCAGAACGGCTAAGGGGTCATAAATGCGTACTCACAGAGGATTAGGTCAGATATAACTTTACAAATACCTAAGTAACAGGCATGGAGGATGGCAAAGAAGGAGAGGAAGAGCGGTTTTTTATATGAATCGAGAAGCAGAAGTAAAGAAAAAGACAGGAGACCGGAGTAGTAGTAGAATCATTCAAGACAAGGCAGTTGGTTGGTCAGATAGGAAACCCCGCTGCAGACGGCGAGATGTAGAAGAGGCGTGACCATCTATCCACCATAAATCTCTTAAAAAACGAAAGTAGGACTCGTAAAGCTACACATCTCCTGCTTTTTAATCACTTTTGGACGGAAGTACTGAGATGAGGTGGGGGTCGGGTAAGGGTCGACCGTATCCGTTAAATCAACCCATCCATCTACAACACGGGTGGCGTGATTATTACGGAGCCCTTGTCGTTGCAGAGGCAGAGGGGCCCGGCCGCCCGGCGCCCGGGGCCCGGCCCCCGGCCCACCATTTCTTATCGTCTTTACTAACACGGTCACCGTCGGCCCACCCATAATTGAAGCAAAGGGTGACCCATACAATGTTGGTGACGTGATGGTAGTATCAAGATTTAGTGCCGAGCCACATGCGTCCACATCATTATGGATTCCCGGGGATTACCTAAAACTAACGGAGTCCATTCATCCGTGGATACCTAACATTTCTGGCTGAGTTCTTTGTTTAACCCGGGTTGGGGGGGTGGGGTAATTCACTGTCGAGGAGTACATTTTTTAAATTTCGAGGTTAGGAGTACTCTGAAATTGAGTCAACATCTTTAGGTGGGGTTTTATGGATGATGAAGTTCCATTTATTTGGGGTGAAATTATGATGCAAAGTACTGTATATCGTCTATGGATTTTCACCCAAAAGGAAGTTGATTATATGCATATTAATATTAATCAAATTGTATTTCAAAATTAATTTTTAAAATAGAGCAATAAAGGATAATAAATTTGGGTTGGATTCTTCATGTTTAAGTCTTTTGATTGTGTCCCCTAGATGCTTTGTAAGAGAGAAAAACAAGGGCATTCCAATTGATATATGCAAAATTTAACACTTTAACTATGGATTCATCAAACCACCTGAATACATTAAAATCAAGTTGCCTACAATATGAGAGTTCCTTTGGCACAATGCAAACTCTACTCCAAACTGCCATATTCACTTAGAGCATCATATTTGTTCTTTAGACTCTAACACATTAAGGAGTGCTTTGTTTTCATATGCTCTCCTTATTTCGAATTGAGATATGCAAAATCTACATTTGATCTATATCGTCAAATCCTAGAAACACTTCAACTATGGATTCATCAAACCACCCATATACACTAAAATCAAGTTGCCTACAATATGGGAGTTTCTCTCGGACAATTCAAACTCTACTCCAAACCAACATATTCCCTTAGAGCATCATATTTGTTCTTTAGACTCTAACACATTAAGGAGTGCATTGTTTTCATATGCTCCCCTTATTTCGAATTGAGATATGCAAAATCTACATTTGATCTATATCGTCAAATCCTCGAAACACTTCAACTATGGATTCATCAAACCACCCATATACACTAAAATCAAGTTGCCTACAATATGGGAGTTCCTCTGGCACAATTCAAACTCTACTCCAAACCACCATATTCCCTTAGAGCATCATATTTGTTCTTTAGACTCTAACATATTAAGGAGTGCTTTGTTTTCATATGCTCTCCTTATTATGAGATCAGAGGGTGGTTACACCATGTGTCAACTTATGAGCAAGGCATGTGCTTAGCCCTTTTTCTTTGCAAGGTGTTTAACATGTGCCAACAACTATCCATAGATAAATCATCTAGAGTGGCCTACACCACACTAATTACTTCCTTCTCGTGGTATTCTTAGATCCATGAAGCATCGTTGAGTGAGATATACCACTGGGCTTATCCTCATCACACACTTTTTTGTAGCATTGAAGAAGTGTTCCTCCAATGCAACAAGATTCTTCTCTTTCTATGGACCCTTTTTCTTCAAGAATTTGTTTGATGTTCCTCATTTTGATGCACAGGATCAACAAATATTATGCACCACACAAAATTTGCATCAACCCCAACACACTTGACATAGGGCCCTTGGATCTTACGGCATCGTTAGATCTAAGGGCCCTACGTCAAGTACATTGGGGTAGATGCAAATTATGTGTGGTGCATAATATTTGTCGATCCAGCGCATCAAAATGAGGAACATCGAAAAGACTCGTGAAGAAGAAAGGGTGCATAATTTTTGCCCAATAGACCTCCCTATTATTCTATGTTTCTTATCTTATGTTAAGAATTATTGTTTCTATGTAACTCATGGAGTTTTGTTTGCATTCCTTATGTCATTTATTATAGTATACTCCTTTCAATATCATGAGTGAATTTTGTTCTTTCGTGGACATTACTATATCAATATAGACTCATCTTAACCCCGGTGCGTTCAAGTGAGTAGAGAGGGACTTAGCTACTCTTGTAACAAACAAACTTTCTTTTTAGTGAATTTCATAAGAATCCAAAAAAAAAATATATATATATATATGATTAAAAGATCCAAGCTTTATGCATTGTGGAACATTGCCCCTACAGATTTCACCCAATTTTGAATCCACCCATATCATCAAAAAAAAAAATTAATCCACCATATATATGTCACTCTGTACATCATTCATTACTCTATTCTTAAATACATATTCATATCCACCAGTCTACAGCATTCATTACTTTGCAATGAAGTGAATCCTACTATGTATATCTAACCTATACACTATTTATGTATATCCAACATACGTCATATACACTATTTATTACTACGTTGTACATATTATTTCTCCAATTACTCTGCTGTACACAATGTTTCTCCAACATATGTCATATACACTATTTATTACTACGTTGTACATAGTATTTCTCCAATTACTCTGTTGTACACAATGTTTCTCCAACTTATGTCATGTCAGCTGGCCTAATAAATAAAATAAAATAAAATACTACGGTCTGAAGAATTGCGAAGCAAGGAACCCGTGATCGACAGCCGAGAAAAGTTCGTGCAGGTGAAGCAGCGCCGAGCCCGCGGTCGCCTGCCCGCGTCCCATGCACGGCGGGAATCGAGAATGAGCCAGAAAGTCAGGCAGGCTTTACTGGCATCGGCGCGCTGCGTGTCTGTCATGATGTTCTCCCTGACGAGAAAAGCACGCACTCACCCGCTTACCTGCAGGAAACGTAGATGACAGAATTGAATGAAGATGCGAGAGAGGCTTCTGTCTCGCTGTTTCCTCCTCCCGACTTTTTTGGTGGATGATACGGACCCTTCCGCCAACGCCAACTGTATCAATACCCCAAATGGTACTCACGGGTGGGTGGGTTCCATCTTCTTCAGCTCGTCCTGCGATTTCAGAGCGGGCCGGCCCCATTGCTCTACCAATAATAAATAGTAACTATTCAACCACCCATTTCTTTCTTACTCCTCTCGTCTCAGAATTCTTACTCTCAACGCCGATTGCATTGAACCAACACCAAACCCTTCTGCCATTGAAAACAGAATTTCCGCGTTACCTTCGCGTACACGGAATACGCGTTCATTTTTGGAATACTGTTTGCTTTCGCACTCAAATTCTTAAAATCCTGTCAAACTTGATCATGAATTGCAATGTTATGTGCGCTGTCCAAAAATAAAAATCTGTCCACCAAACAGTGTTAAAATCATGACAAATTAAACCCAYTTCAATGCCAGTCAACTGTCAAAACTCCAAAATCTCACCAAAAAGTTTCTAACATACTTGATAATGAATTGCAATGTTATGTGGGCTGTCCAAAAATAAAAAGCTCTACACCAAACAGTGTTAAAATCATGAAAAATTAAACCCACTTCAATGACAGTCAACTTTAAAAAAAAAAAATCCCTAAAATCTCACCAAAAAATTTCTAACATTTTTTTTTCTCACATTTTTTTACTGAGCTTTGGTATCAATCAAAATTTGTATTTATTTGACTCTTGATTTTTTAATTTTTTTTCAAACGTTTCAAAACTTCTTAAACTAATTTTTTTTTTTTAAATTCTGTAAAACTTTCTACACAATTTACTTAAAAAAAAATTACCACCAACTTATTTTTCAATCAAAATCAAAACTCTTATTTTATTAACCACGCCTCTTCTAAACTCTTTGTTATTTATAATTTGTCCCAATATATCCATACTAGAAGACAAGTTAACCACACCTTTTCTAAACTCTTTGTTACTTATAATTTGTCCCAATATATCGATACTAGAAGACAATTGTGATCTATAATGTAATTAATATATTCCTACTAAAAGACATTTGTGAGTCTATAATGAAATTGATGTTTGTGACCACAAACTTAGATTCCTCACCGCTGATACGTCGATTATTGAGGATAATGCTACTTGTAATGTGTTCCAACTTGAAGACATTTATCTGTGAGACTAAAAGACATCCATTTGTGAGACTAAATGGAGGATGTAATGAAATTGGTATTTGTGACCACATACTTAGATTCCTACCCATTGGAAAGTTGGATTATGGAGGGTAATGAATTATTAGAATTATAAAAGAATTTTTATTAAAGATTTTAATTTTAGTATAAAATTATCTCAATTTTATTAAATTATTAAATTTTTACTTACTAGACAGTTGGATTATGGAGGGTAATGAAGTATTAGAATAATAAAAGAATGTTTATTAAGGATTTTAATTTTAGTATAAAATTATCTCAATTTTATTAGATTTCTATTCACTAGAAAGTTGGATTGGAAAGTTGGATTATGGAGGATAATGAAGTATTAGAATAATAAAAGTAAAAGACATTTATTTGTGAGATTAAAGGGAGGATGCAATGAAATTGATATTTGTGACCATGTACTTAGAGTCCTACCCATTTTGTGTGAACAATAATGATGGTATATTTGTGACCATGTACTTAGAGTCCTACCCATTTTGTGTGAACAATAATGATGGTCTGACATCATGCAACGCCAAATTTTGTATGACAGATGATTCTATATGAGAGAGCGTCCATGGGTGGTATGACCATATTTCATGGATAATGTTGGTGTTATGACATATGGCACCCATGGAACGACACCACATTGTGTCTAAGTACGATGTATGTATGGGTGATAAATGAGACTCAACTTGAGGGTTACTAGGTATGATATTTATCTTCACAAACAAAGTATCCTCACAACCAATTTAGGCCTTCAAGGGATAATCAAGTCAAGAGTGATTTATGTGCATGGCAAATATAGCACAATGTTTCTATAAACGAAGGATACATGTTGTCAAACCAAGCTTAAAGTAGGAAGGAAATTAAGTGGGAGCATATAAATAATGTGAGCAGACATACAACACATTACACCACATTGCAATAACACTAGCAAATTGTATGGTCGAACTCCATATGTAACTTTGATGTTATGACATGTCACACTGATGAGTGATGTTACTTGTCAACATACAATGCTAGATTTTGTGAAACTTTGGGCTCACGTTCCATGACATCTATGCTCACCATCATATAGGTTTGGGAAAGTTGACTCCCCTAGGGATAGTAATTGAAAATATATGGGGAGCCAAGTAAAATAACAATGCTCCTTTTGGTCTTTGTTTAAGTAGCCTCTAATTTTATGATGCCCTATAGAATATATAAAACTTTACAAAAGACTTTATTTTATGATGAGAAATCAAACATGATCTTAGAAATGTCAACAAAGGGAATTGTAGGATTCAAATAATTGTTAATTAGGAGTGTTCAAGGACCTCTTTCTTTTAATCTAGAATTACACTTCAAATGAGACGATCAATGTAGGAGAGCATCCCTAAATGCTCCAAACATGGAGCATTTTAGAAACATACTCCTAACTTACTTTAGCACATTTTTCTCTTTAACGTGTTTTTATGCACTTTCAAGACTACATGTTCAAAACTATTTTTTGACATTTTCAAGATTGTGTTTTAGTGTGCTCTAGGTATGGAATGCTTTAAGAATACTTTACTTCCAAGAATTATTTTGGAAGAATCATTCCTCGCTCTTACTCCATTCTTCTAAGAATCAATTTACTCGCAAGATGTTTTGGGGATGAATAAGTCCTCGCTCCTACTGCATCCTTCACTTTTTTCCCCAACAATTGACAAACCATATCACAAAACTCTCCATACCCTATTGCACTGATGGTGTATTGTCCACTACTTGCAAACTCGGTTTATCTCAACAAAATGTTTAGATATAGGTTAGATATTAGAGGTTATCATAGATTATTATTGTTTGTTGTTTGCTATAAATCCGTTCTAGATGACTAGTTATGGATGATTGGATTTCAAATTTAGATATCAAACTTCAAGTTGTGAATTCTTTTGTTGTGGTCCATGCAACTATGTGCATTACCAATATTTTGGTTATTTAACTAAAATGGATTATCACTTTTTCACATAATTAAATATTGAGCGCTACTATAGGTAAACATGATCTAGTAAGTCTAGCCACAATGGACATCATTCCCGACCAAGACCCACAATAACATAGATCCCTATATACGATTGGAACCTTGGACATGAGGACGAAAGTCCCCTAAACACCAGTGAACCAAAACATGATATCTATCAATGAACTACCACTTATTAGAACTTGTAAAGTCCACCATGAGTGACAAGATATTAGATTAGTAAAATTTACCATGGGAGACTTGGATTATTATTCCTAGTGATAGGAGATTCAAATGAAGAATTACAACTTTCTAGAACAAATAAGTCCAATATGAATTGTTCGACATTGGATTATTAGTCTTAAGAATAAGAGAACAAGATGGGAAGTCAATAATGGTTCCTACATTCAATACATAAAAGACTAGATGGCCATATAATGGAAAAAATCTTACTAAATTAAGGAGGAAACACCTAACCATACATTACTCCCTAAAAGTGTGGACCCATTACAAACAAGGAAACAATTACTACTACTCATAATGATGAGAACATTTGATATCATAATATTTTTTTTATTTTTTTTTAAAGAGAATTTTCGTATTCGTAAAATAAAATATAAATATTTATGATTTTACAAGGTTGATGTTCTATTTAAAAGATGTTCTATTTTCTATTTGTAATTTGTAATCTCAAGCTTAACCTCTAACCACAAACATGATTAGTCAAACTTACATTTTGACTTGATTATTTATTCTTAGTGGACATAATCATCATCATCATTTATATTAGATTAGATTTATTGTGAATTCAAGTAAGTTAATAAGTGAACAAATTCAATAATTTTTTAGTCAAAATTCTTCCCAAATTCATTARAAATTTTGTTAAAAAWTTATTAAAAAAAAAATTAAATTCAAATCTTATAATTCATATCTCCTCGATTTTCCATTATAATATCCTATTAAAAAAAGACAATGACTTCTTTATGTATTATTGAATGCATATCTATATAARCATCTTTTGGAGAAAATTAAGAACTTTGATTAATATTTCAAAATTTAATTATAATATCCTATTAAAAAAAAGATAATGACTTTMTATTATTGAATGCATATCTATATCAGGTATTGAATGCATATCTATATCAGGTATCTTTCGGAGAAAATTAAAAACTTTGATTAATATTTCAAAATTTAATTGTTTTACATATTTTTCTCCATTTTAGTCCTTCAAAGACTTTTGATAAGAATCTTTTAAAAGGTTCAGCATAGACAAACTATACATCTAAAACTTTTTTTTATAATCCTAATACAAATATCGTCGATAGTCATCAAACTCTTCAAATTATCTAAGTCAACTCTCCTACATTTTCTCATTAACATGGATTGGAAGTCAATCTTAATAATTTCGTTCAAAGAATTTCCCATACTTTGGATGGGAAGTCAATCTTAATAATTTCGTCCAAAGAATTTCTAATCATTTTTAAAATTTTAATTTTTYATTATTTTTCTGATTAAATATTAATCATTKTTAGAGTAGTTTTGGCTCAACCTTTTAGAATATGGTTTTCTACTACCTTGACCTTTGGCTTTGCTTTTTCTTCTCTACTTACGGGGAAAAAATTGAAAAAAACAGTTTCTAACTTTAGTAGATATAAAGTCGTGGATGATTCATAATAAATATTAATTTAACCCAAAAAGATTCCAACAAAAGTAGAGTGAAATCCTTGGCTATATGTGAAATCCTTGGCTAAGTAATATAGTTAAAATTAAAAAATAAAACTTGCAAACATATAATAATTGAGTACTTGATGATAAAACATAAGTATCATGTTGTCACATGCACTCCAGTGTAGAAGACTACGTGAAAATGAAATGAAATTTTTTATTTATGTTTTTCTTAAACACACGAAGAGGTTTGATGCTCGTTTATGATTACTTGGGATAGTTTGTAATATTTTTAAATTCAACACATACACATTTAACATATATTCAATATTAAAAAATTAAATAAAAAGCGTTTCGTTTATATGCTTTCCTTTTTTAATTATTATGTAGTATAGGGCGTTTACTTTATAAATAATTGTTATAATAATGTATTCATGGGAGGGAGCAAGTATTGCATTCATTTTTTAAAATTTAAAAACCCATATTATACGTATAAGAGGAAAACTAAAAGTATCATATAATTTAAACTTAAATTAAAATATATACTATTATTAAATAAAAATATATACTATTACTAAATAGCTTTGGAAACTTTTTGCATGAGTTATGCTAGAAGAGAAGGAAACAATTTTACTAGTGGTTTGTAGATTATTAAATAATATTTTTTGTTTGAGTGAGGTGTTGACTTAATTGATTAGTGCATAATTTTTAAGGCTTTGCTTTAACTTTCAAAGTCACAAATTATATATATAATATGATGATGATTAACCTCTAAGATTGAATTGGTCTATGTGAATTTAAGATGGCAAGGGATTACTTGCAAGTATTTAGAATTTTGTTTGAGAAGCTAATCACCATAGTTTTGTTGAGTTAAAAGGTTAGGAAGGTTGATGCTTTGACAAATATTTTGAAATTGAGAGAAAATGTTTTTCATATGGTTGATTACATCCTTATAATGTTTTCATTTTTTTTCCCTCTAACTCTTTATCACACCACATTTTCTCCTTAAATTTTGATTTGATGATATTTTTAATAGTATCATTATTATGCAAAATGGTGTCTTCCATGATTCCCCAATAACTTATCCAAGACGGAGTATCTTTATGCCATATCTTTTTCTAGAAACTCTCTAGTAATAAAAAATAAACTATAAACTAAAATTAAAGTGGTATCAATTTTTAATTAAAAATAATTAAAAATTAATAATTTTTTTATTAATTATAATTTATTATAATAAATAATATTTTTTTCATATTCTATAATAAATCATTTTCATTAATAATGTTATTAATTATAGAATATAATAATTTTAATCTTTTATTTCATTTCAAATTATTAAATAATTATTATTTTTTATAATAATTAAATTAAAAAATAAATCTTTTAACAATAATTAAAAACAATAAATCATATATATATAATTCATTACTTATATCTCATTTTTCTTTCTTAAACATGTTCATAGTCATTCTTATATAAACTACCTCACCTACATACAAGAATAAAAAATAAAGAATGGGTTGACATATAGTTCATGGCCTCTCCATCCATCCATATGAAATTATTAAAATAAAATAGTTTGCATCATCACATTAACACACAAAAAAAAGTTTGCATGATCACATTAAAATATAAGGAGAAGAATAATAAATAAGAAGAAAAATAAAAATTATTTTCACTTAATAAAACTTTTAACTTAGGATGATAATCATTATATACAACATTAAAAAAATATTATTCATCTTCCCCAAAGAACTAACTCTTATGTTTACCACACCTCCTTATATCTACTTACCACTGAAAGTGTCAAAATGACCTGATTTACATTTACTTTGCTAATCACATTCAAAAGGTCTTTCCTTAATCTTGCCTCTTGTTAAAAGTGTTATGATATTTCTAAAAAGGAAAAATTAGAGAAGCATGAGGGCTCCTGAGATTCTTCTAAATGTTTTGGGTTCATCGAGCTATTGAGTCATCGAGTGATTTGGAGGGCTGATGTTGGTCTGTAAATTGTCATGGATAGTCTACTAGATAGTTCATCCCAACATATATTAAATGATATTGAAAAAAAATGAGATTCGACTCTACTACGAAACCATCTCAATGGCATTTCTAGCATGATTTATCAACACTTTTATTCAACCTTCAGGTGGTTCATCCATTGTTATCCAAAAATATGTCAACCTTCCTTTGTCTTATATCCTTTAAAAAAATCATGGTTAAGTATTATCATTTTAGTAGACTTGAAAACTAAAGTATTGCAATTTATATTGACATGGAGGATGATGTCTCAACATCATAAGTGAAATTGTAACATACTCGACCACCCACAGGTCGGGATACGCTACTTCAAGCCCGCTCTCGGACTTCTTTATCTTACATATACCTTTCAATTTAATAAAGATGTATATAAGAAAGGGACTAAACGACATGCACAACAATAAACAATAAGCATGCATACTCTAAATATATATTGAATTCAACGATAAATAGATACACAATGGAATAAATCATACACGGGTAAATAATACCATAACAGAGAGCACTTATATTTTTTAAAAGAGGGCACCAAATGGCTGCAGACCAAGGACATTCCACCCAACCATAGACATTGTCGTTCCAAGTTTCAACAACAATGTCACCCCCGAGCCAGAGCTATGAATCTACAAGGATGGTTCCAGAGTGTTACTCGGTTTTCCAAACCAGTCATCACTCAAGCTCTCATAGGCTTCCCAACACCCACAACAATCCAAGTACCCATATCTCTTCTACCCAGCCTGCACAACCCAAGAGAATGGACCCCCACCCATTTCTGTCATGAAATCCCTCAAGCAGTCCTTCTCCTTCCAGGGCTCTAGTGCAGTTGGTCCAGAATCTCCATGATAGGACTCTCAGGACTCGCAGCAGTCAGCAAAGTTGGACACAAGCCAAGCATATCATACATCCAGGCCTCAAATCATGGATGGATTACACCAACAATTTCTACAGCTAACAATACCATGGATTCTCTTCAACAGTTCATCTTCCTTTCCTAAATCAAGACACGGACGAGGAAAGATGAGTGGGTGACATAAATGAATGGAGTGAAGTCTCCACAAGAGGTGTGAAATAGTGAACAATCGGGTGAATGAATGTGTGAGGGAAGAGTGAAGCGACCAGGACGAGGACGAGAATGGGAGTTGTTATCGCACGGTTTGTAGGAAAGGTCAAAAGGCTTGAGTCAGGGCTTGAAACCGGCGTAACAGGAGCTTCCCCACCCACTGTCACCTCGATGGGGGGCTCTTTCTATTTAGGAGGACAAGTCCAAGGGAGACGTCCCTAAGGA
>SNQJ01S0113377.1:9488-24323 GCA_010110895.2 Picea sitchensis
GGAATCGAGGGCGCACCTCTTCAATGGTCATGATCGGAGCGCCCAGATCAACGACGCTAAAGGAGATTCCAGACCCCCCCAGCTTTTCTACCTTTAAGCGGAGGGGGGGGGGGTCCAGAATTGGGTGTGCATCTTCCCAACGACCGAGATCAAAGCACCTGGATCAACGACGCTCGCGTGATCCCATCCTTCTCAGCTACTTTATTTTTAACTGATGTGGGCCCTTCCCCTGTTATGTCATCCTCCCAAGCCGTTGCTCCCTTGTTGACATGTGCCCCGCTCCTTTCCACATCAGCCTCCATTAAAATGTGCCCATGGTATCTCATCACCTGCCTCCTCCGCTTATTGCTTTCCGCCATGTATCTTCCCTTGTCACCTCTCTCACACCTCATCACTCCTCGGTCTTGGGTGCCACCACTCCAATTATGCGCCCCATCCTTCGTGCTGGCCTCCACGCATATTCATCAGGCCGATCAACCAATCTAGGTGGCAGCACAAGGGGCCTTCCACGTCCCGAAAGTGTTGAGTTGGCCGGGACGTTCTCAATCCCCATGAAGCAGTTATTGAGGTAGTTGGCGGTGGTTAGGCTTCATCTCCACCATAATGGGAAATTCTGGCACCTAATTAAAGCACATCGATTCGTCCATGGATCTGTCAGGAGTTCGATTGCATATGTCGTAGTTGCACGATCATTCAGAGACTGTAGTTGTAGATTGTCAGAAGCCATGCAGATGCAATGTGTTTAATGCAGCGTCTCGATTTTGTTGTTGTTGTTGTTTTGAGTATATGTGGGCATTTTCGCCATTTTTGTATCTATCGATGGTTGAGCAGAGATCCCGGTTGTAAAGCTTTAATGAAGCATTGATACTCTGGTTATGTATAGACTTTTGAGACTTCTGTCCTTATGAATGCCAGTTTCTTTTACATCTTCGTTATACTGTGTTATGACAGCTCGGAATTGGAGGATCCAGTCGAGTCGTAGATGCTATGGGATGATCTAGGTTGGATCACTGTAGCAGTTACGTTGTTTCTAATCAGTTCCTATGATTTTCCCATTGCTGAGTGACTTGGAATTGGAGGATCCAGTCAAGTCCCCTGTCAGTTTCTTGAGACCCTGAACCAAGAGGATCTTGTATTCAAAGTCTTTCTTCTGCAAACCGTTGAAAGCCTGTTTCCCAAAGTTGTTTGTTCACCCTCCTTACCAAGTCTTCCACCTGCTCATATTTTAATTAACCCACTGGCTGAAGTTAGATCAAGACCTCCTTTGTCCCATACATGCTAGACCTAGCCCCTGAGTTAGAATAATATATCCTCGAGTATTTACCTCCATTTGATCGTCCCTTTAAAAACTATCGTGACATAAAATTGATGGGTGTCGAGCTCTGCTCCTGCAAGCAATCCAAGAGTGACTTCCGACGCTAACATGATCAATTGAAGAATGTTGTTTATTTCAGTAAGTTGGATTTGTGCAGTGGATATCATCAAATCAGATTTGCAGAACAAGATGCATGGAAAACTACCTTTAAAACCAAACAAGGATTGTTTGAGTGGTTAGTTATGCCATTTGGGCTTTGTAATGCTCTGACAACTTTCATGCATGTGATGAATGATGTATTCAGGCCTTTCCTAGATGTCTTTGTGATTGTATATTTAGACAACATTCTTGTTTTTAGCAGGACTTGGGATGAACATGTGAGGCATGTAAAGCAAGTATTGGATACTTTGCAAAGGGAAAATTTGTTTGTAAAATTGTCTAAATGTGAATTTGGCAAGACTTCACTTGTGTACTTAGGTCATATTGTAGGAGGAGGACAATTGAAAATTGATCCTTCCAAAATTGATGTAATTGTAAATGGCCTGAGCCAAAGAGTGTAACTGAATTCTGAAGCTTATTAGGTGAAGTCCAATATTGGAGGAGATTCATTCCCAAATTCTCCTTTATCGTAGCTCCTTTGCATGCCTTAACCAGTGTGAAGAACACTTTTTAGTGGGAATGAAAGAAACAAAAATCTTTTAACATTTTGAATGAGAAGATTAGTATCGCACCAGTATTAGCACTGTCGAATCTTCAACATTCTTTTAAGATCAAGACAGATTCCATCAGATACGCCATGGGTGCAGTGTTGATGCAATATAGTAAGCCTAACTGTTACCACTCTGAAAATTTTAACCAAGTTGTTGTTAACTATCCTACATATGATAAAGAGTTGTATGAATTAGTACAAAGTGTAAAGAAATGGAAGCACTACTTGTTAGGGAAGGAAACAATCATACATACAGATCACCAACCCTTACAGTATCTTCAAGAATAGACCAAATTGCAACAATATCGACACTACAGGTGGATGGGTTTTCTACAACAATTTCATTTGGTAATCAAGTACAAAAAGGGTACAAGTAACAAGGTAGCCGATATGATTTTTAGACCTCCTATTGTTGCTTCTATTGTTTTGATTAATACTTCTTTATCTCACGATAGCTATGTAGAACAATATTCCATCGAGGAGTATTTTTATGCAAAGCTAACCCTTGGTGCATAGGTAGAGAACTATTGTCTGCAGGGAAAACTACTCTACCATCTTGGAAAGCTATGTATTCCTACAAGTGAACGAGTCCATGTAATACAAGAAGCTCACACTTCTCTTGTGTCTCGGAATTTTGGGGTAGGAAAAACTATGGCTCATTTGCAGAGGTTTTGTTACTGGCCTCAAATGAAAGCAATTGTAACTAAATATGTAAAGGGGTGTGTGATGTGTTCTACTTGTAATCCCACTAATAGAAAATTGGGGCTATAGTCACCACTTCTTGTTCCATCCCATCCATGGGAAAGTGTCTCCATAGATTTTGTAGGTGGTTTACCAATGACCAAAGGGGGTCATGATTATTTGTATGTTGTAGTGGATAGGTTCAGCAAGATGTGTATCTTGATGCCATGTAAAAACAAGAACACTATTGATCATACTGATAATATCTTCTTTAAGTATGTTTGGGTTCACTTTGGATTACCCACATCCATTGTCTCGGATCGAGTTACTTGATTCCTTGGGGAATTTTGGACTAGCTTGTGGAGGATGATGGACACCAAGTTGAAGAGGAGCACTATTTTTTATCCACAGACCAACGGATAGACAGAGGTGGTAAACCGAATAGTTGTACTTTTGTTTCGAGACTACTGTAGCAAGCATCCCAAGATATGGGATGAACAAATACCCTATGTACAACATGCGTACAATGGAGATTTACATTTGTCCACTCAGAGTTCACCTTTTGAGACATGTTTTGGGTACCTACCAAAGGTTCCTTTGGAATTGATGTATGGGAAATATGTCGATGTGAATGAATAACAAATAAAGGACAGAGCCCATAAGTTCATCCAAAGGATCCAACAGATACACCAGGCAATTAGGCAACAATTGGAGAAAAGTCAAGCATAGTATAAAGATTGGTATGACAAGCACAGGGTTGATCATTAGTTCCAAGTTGGATACTGGGTATGGCTTCACATCAACAAGGAGAGATTGAAGGGTGAAGGCAAGAAACTCAATCCCATTCGTTATGGACCCTTCACTATCTTGGAGAAAAGTGGTACCAATGCTTTTCATCTAGATCTTCCACCTTACATGCATATTTACTCAGTTGTGCACGTTGAGAAATTGAAACTTTTTGAGCCTCCCATGATCATGGATCAAGATAAGAAGTTTCAATACCTTTACTTGATGAGTTTGCACCTAAGTACTTGGATGAGATACAAGAAGATATCATCTTGGATAGGAGGATGAGGAATTCACGCAAGGGTGATGTTGATTATCTTCTAATAGGCTTAAAAGGCACACATCCAAGCAAGGCAAAGTGGATCAAGAAGGACAAAGTGAGGGGAATATTCCCTCACTTACCTATTGATTGATGAAATATTTTGGTGGTCCAAAAATATCTCAGTGGGAAGGCGTGATCCAAAAAGAATCCAGAGAAGGTTAAGAACAACTCATAACTCACAGAGGCAACTTAGAACACTCAAAATGGCTCCAACTGATAGAGAAAGGGAAACAATTCAATTCCCAAAACTCAGTGAAAATGGAATGATCATGAAAAGAACGTCATAATATTTCTAACAATGCAAACGAATCATCAAACGAAGTTACAGTTTGAAAGATATTCATGGTCAAAGTTTGGTCAACCTAGTCGAGTCAGTAGGGCATGAGTCAACATCCATACTGCTAACGTCAACATCCATATGGATGATGTCATCATCCATACACTACACGTGGCAGAAGCATAGAAGTGACACATGGCATGCTAACATCATCATGATGATGTGGCAACATCAGATGCTGCCACGTGTCACCCTATTATTGGATTTTTGGACCGATCCATGGATCAATCGGATTGTGCCACGTGGCAGTCTGTACGACTGTCGCGGCATGCTAACGTGGCATGTTGGATTAGCAGGAGACAGCGTGGCCTAATGAGAGGCCGCCACATGGCCCAATCAGGAGCTGCCACATGGCAGGTAGGAAATGTACAAGGATAGCCTATGAACAAATTTTTAAAAACAAAATAGTCGGCAGGTCCGCCAAATCTGGCGGACCACGCCAACTATAGCCACAACTATATCTCGTTGCAGGACCTTCTAGAAACACCGCTAAAGTTAGCGAAATGGATATATATATATATTAAACTACATAACAATTCCAAACCAAAAGTGGAGTCTGCGGGAATCAACCCTGGAACCTCTACCTTTGCCTACGCCTTAATACTTTTGACCCTAACCACTAGGCCACAGGCACCACTTAGTACATATCACCTACGTTTATTATTAAAAGGTGCATTCCACCCAGCCATGGAAGGAGGAGGTGTGAACTGTACGACCTGTCAGGCACAATTTTTGAGGTGAGGTACAATCATTATTGCAGGTTGCAGAGGGCACAAAAACCGAGACATAATTCTTCTTGGGCCTGGGAGTGCCAGAGTCGGATAGAGGCATGGAGAAAGTCATTTTTGGGTAATTCAATGCCACGAATTCAGTGGTGTTGTCTATTTTCTGATCTGAGAATTATTTCTGCAACTTGATTTCATAATGAGGTATACTTATGTATTTTTCCAAATTCTTTTGTTGAGTAAATGAAAGAGCCTACCCATTTGAGAGTAGGACCCGGAGACTTATTCCACCAGGGACGAACTCCGTTATCAAGTTTTTGTGTTCAGATATGACGCTTATGTCTCTTCATTTTTGAGTTTTTCCTTCTTTAATGGTGCACTTTAATTTATGCTCATTTAATGCAATTCTTTATAAGTCACGATGAAATCTCATATCATCATGGATAGTGGAGTCCCTTTGACTCCCTCATTTAGCGCTACCTCCCCCATGACATTCACTCATTTCATGGGGACGAATTCGTTTGTGTTTCATAATGGTATGAAAAATTATGATACTTATTCAATGCCTTGGGTCTCTAATCATTTTCATATTGATATGCCAAACATGCCTTCACCCTTTCCACCCTCTCCCTCGCTTATTTATATGAATCATGGTTTTGGATCTAGGGGCACGGTGGATCCATTGTATACATCTTTGTTTGATAGGATTCATATCCCTCAACCAACTCTCATTGTGGGAGGTTGGAATCTCCCTTCTTACGGATCCAATCCAGACTTCACCCTTCCAGGAGCAAGTGCTCAAATGGGTGGTTATTCTACTTATTACACCTCGTCCATATATCCCTCATCCGCGATGCTAATGCCTACAAACACTTTTCCCATGACGTACCTCCATCTATCCTCTAGTATTTCATATGGAGGGAGTCAATTTTATGGTACGGGCTACCCCCTTCACGAAACCCCTTTGTCTGGGGGTAATATATATCCTCACCTAAATAACTTGTTTCATGCCGTTTTCTCTTCGTGGACATATTCTTTAGTGATGATGTCTATAAAAACATATATGTAGAAATTGGGAGGAGGATACTACCTTTCCAAGCAGGGACAAGGTGTAGACTAGAATCCTTCCTGGACGACAATTTCTCAAAACCAGTATTTCCGGGACCTTGGTCTCAAATGCCACAACTAACCACTGCCATCAGTCCAGTCCCTGAAAATGATACGGGAATTACATCACCAACCTCTCCTAGTCATGTTGGAGATTGGTCAACCACCTCTGCAAGCCATGTTTAAGACCAACAACCAGCCACTGCAAGTCATGCTGGGGGCACAAATCTAGTTGCCATGAATTATACTTACATCACATATCCAACCCCAGTCAACCATGTTGGAGAATCATCACCAACCTCTGTACATCATGTGGATGATGAACCACCATCCTCCTCTAGTCGCGTTGAGAGAATGTCACCAACCATTATGAGTGAGATTGGGGGAATTAATACGATTGAGAAGCCTCGACATATAGGATGTAAGCCCAAGTTCCTTTGTAGTCTTTGCAAAGGAGGTCATTTAACCTGCTTTTGTCCTACTACTGTTGTATTATAAGAAGTGAAGTCCTTGTCTGATAACCCTTCAGGTTTAGAGTCATCGTTGGTTTCCAAACATTCTATGTCTCCTTTGATTGACACGACAGTCATGTCGATGCAATCATCACCTGACACCACTCTTGTTTTGAGGAGTGAGACATCTTTTGACCATGTCATTAACATTTATATCCATGTACCTTTTGAACAAGAGATATTTTTACTCTCTCCGAGCACTCTCCCTCCAAGTCTTAGGGAGGTTCCCTTTGACTGGGATGGTCTTGTGGGGTATCAAATTCCTTCTTCTATGCCCTTCCAAATAAGAAGTGTTCTCCGATATATCATTGAGAAGGTAACCTCCGCGAGTATTTTATCCCCCTCTGCTTGGAAAGCTCTTTGTTTTCCCAAGCTTGTGTCAACTATTTTTAAGTAGTTGACCTTTCATAGAAGTCATGTACGGGATCCCTAGTCTCCCCCATGACATTCTACCTAGAGGACTCCCAATGAGTCTGGTTTAAGCTTTTTTTTTACTCTCTCAAAAAAATAAAAATATTTCCAAGTGACTTGTCTCTCTCACACTCATAAATTGGATTTGAAAGGATGTCTATTTGGTGTAAGTTTACCCCTTTTCAAACCAAGTAGACGAATATTACGAAAAAGGAATTTTTTTGGCATTAAGTTGTAATTGCATCTCATTCTCTTTCTTGCAGTATTTAGCCTATTTTCGGTTCTCACTTTTGTGTTATAATCCTATCACCTCATCAATTTGCATCATCAACCAAGAAGCTCCTTGTTTATATCCTTTGTAGCTTGACACCCTATACCCAAGAGGAAACATTCCCTCGATTTTCCATCTACTGCATGCACCTCCTTGCATTGAGCATATGTATGTTCCATTGCTGGAAATAGTTGATCACTTGCGACACTCGTTTCATCCTATGTATCATAGCATTCATTTGACTATGAAAAAAAAAAAATACGGGTGAGAAAGGAATTGGCAACAATCGTGTCGCCTTGAACATAGCACAAAACTTTTGAGTCCACTTGTCATCAAAATTTTCGTTTTAGCATGACCTTAGGAAGCTGAGATTGTTACATAGAGTTTAATCCTCCAACTGGTTACTCTTCCAGTCCCTATGGAGAGTTTGATTGATGCCTCTTGCATTTGAAAGTTTCATCATTGATTCTATGTTGCCAGAGTCTTCCATATGTCTCATGCTCTTGTTCAAAGGATTTCTATCAACCTGTGTCAACCATTCCTCAGAACTCTTGACTTTGCATGTCAGCCATACCCTTAGTGTGTCTCAGAATTACATGAAGTTGTAGTCCTATTGTGCACCCTGGTCCTACTTTAATCATTGGTAGGTAACCTTGAACCCAAAAATTGGAATTTCATCATTGGTCGTTGAATGGGGGGGTTTCCCTTGTGTTCAACGACAAGAAATATATTCACACATTGGGATTCATGCAGTGTCTTGGATGCCATTATCCTTATTGTTGGTTTCCTCACCTTTGTCAACAATTTTCCTTATTGGTTGTTATTCAAAGGGTATTTTTTCTGTCCCAATTGCATATGGCACACACGAAAGAAGCACAGGGTCATTGGTTCGTGAACATGTTCTTTGTCTGATTTCCTCCAAATAATCAAGCTCTTTCTTTGTACCTTGTGGTGAATGATGAGAGATTCCTCAATGCTCTCCTTTCATCGGGTCTCTTTCCATCAACTTCAGCCCATCTATTCTGGAAACGATACCTAGAGTCCTATGAGTACCTAGAGGCTTGCAGTCATTAGTGGTAGTTTCTCCTGCCATCGATAGTTGGGAATACATCAATGTCCCCTTATCGATGGATTCTTCAAGTGTTCAACCCTAACACATTTATTCACACTTGTAAGAATGTACTCGATGCCTTGATACCTACTTTCATTATTGGTAGGTTGTCTCGCATTTGTTAAGGGTATACCTTAATGACTGATAATCAAACGAGGTCTCATTTTGTTCGACCTAAAATCCTTTATTCACACGATGTAGACTTGCACCTTTGGTGGATCGTGTAGAAGACTTGAAGACATCATTTCATAGCCACAAATTTCCTGAGTTGTTGCTATCTTTCATTGGACCAGTACCTATGTAACTTCAATGATCATGGGAGATCAGATTGTACTCCATTGTATACAAATATTTTCATATTGATTTTGAGGCTGGTTTTACTGGGCCATGTTCATGACTATGACAGCCTTTGGCATATATCCACCTTTGTATTTCCTACTCATGGACATGAATAGTTGTTTGGTATATTTTCACATGGATCTGCAGTGTAATTCATATTTGAAGCCATGTGTGCAAAGCCAATACAGATTGTAATATTCTCATGAGTAGTTATTTCTTCTAGCTGGGTCTCCATTACTCCACTTCTAGGTATTATAATGTATTTTGACCATCGTAGATACGACTCTAACCTCACACATTAGGGGGGATATGTTATAGTAAGATTTGCCTCACCTTATGTAAATTTACTCAGAAGGCCTTTTTCTATTTCCCTATGCAGACTTGAAGTCCCTTTATGCAAATCCCGTAGCTAAAAAAAACATTTTTCCACATATACATGCCCTAACTATTATGCATCATGCATATATATAGGTTTCACCATTACATCCCACGTACATCGGGTTGTGTGCCCAAAATTAAAAAATAGTGTTGGGTTTCCATTTCACGTCATGGGATCCATGATCCTTGACCTTCCATATACTGGAAATGTTTTGAATCGGCCCTTCAATTCCATTTGAAGGTTATAATTGGGCCATATCCAAGCTATGGAAAATAGGAGAATAATTCAACTTTGAAAGCAAAGTTACTCTGGAGAAATTATTCACTTCATATTGAGTCTGCATCCCTTTGTCCTTTTAAGTCTGAACACATTGTTTAGCCCCCAAGCTCTTCCCTACCTGATTGAGAACCTCATTGTCTCTCTTATATGAGCTTGCCTTTGGTGGAGGATTGAAGTGGTGGAGGCCCATATGGAAGGGACTTAGTTTCTCGGTTCCGAACCGTGCCGACATGAAAGTTTGTAATTCATTCACTTTTGTTGATTACATTTTAATAGAAATACTCTTTTCTCGTCCAATTAATATCTTGAAAATATTTGAATTGTTATTCCATGGGAATATTTGTTATGAATGTTGGTGGATTATGCTATTGAATGTGATAGATTTATATATTATCACCATATTCTTGTGTTTCTTGTTTGTTGAGGACAAGTTTCAGGTGTATTTCTTTGAGTCAAGTGCTCAACGATGGAATTCATTGAACGTCTGGACGAGGTAGGATCTTTGTCTTGTCTTGATAGCATATTTGTTTACATAACATACTGGGATTAGAGTTTATTTCTGCATCCATTTCTGTCTGTTGTGGTTTACCCTTTTCCATAGAGATATTTTCCTCGTAACATTCTCCTCACCCACCGAGGTATCGAGTCACTTCCAAGTCAAGCATCCAATTGATATAACCCTCGATGCACCTTTGCCTAATGGACCAGTATATCATCCCTCGCTGATGGAAAATGACTAAATCAAGTGTCATATCCAAGAGTTGCTTCAAAAGGGGCACATTAGAGCCATCTCCTCCCCTTGTGAAAGCTCGATTGTACTGGTGCAGAATAAAGACGAGACTCGGTGACTCTGCATTGATTACAAAGCATTAAACAAAATCACAATAAGGAACCATTACACAATTACCTGAATTGCTGACCTTCTTGAACAACTCAAGGGGGAAAATTTATTCAACAAGATTGACCTAAAGTCTAGCTACCACCAGGTTCCCATCGAACCAAGTGATGTATGGAAGACAACATTCAAATCCAAATATGGTCTCTTTGAATGGTTGGTCACGCCCTTTGGATTAACAAATTCACCAACCACTTTCATGAGGTTAATGGATGATGCATTGAGACCCTTCACCAACTCTTTTATGGTGGTATATTTGGATGACATCCTCATATTCAACAAAACTTGGGAGGAGAAGATGCAACATATTCAATAGGTTTTCAGCACTCTGGGACAACACAAGTTATATGCCAATTTGGAAAAAATATCCTTTGGCATGAACAAGGTCCAATACTTGGGCTACATTATAGATGAGAATGGGGTACATGTGGATCCAACTAATATCCAATTCATTTGTGAGTGGCCATTCCCAACCACACTAACTGAGCTTCAGAGCTTCTTGGGTCTTGCCAACTTCTACCGACGGTTCGTGTTGGTATTCTCCCATATTGGTATTCTCCCATATTACATGGGCCCTCACCCAAGTGACCAAGGGAGGTGGCAGGGAAAATGTCACATGGGGGAAGGCAAAACAACGAGCATTTGATGATTTGAATAATCCCTTGTGCTCATCTCAAGTACTCTCCTTACCCGATCTACAACAACCGTTCGAGATTGAGACTGATGCATCTGACTATGTTGTAGGCACAGTTCTCACTCAACATGGTCATCCAGTGGCATACCATAGTGAGACACTCTCAGATACCGTCCGAAAATACCCCACCTATGACAAGGAAAATTATTCCATTATGAAATCTTACTGTCAATAGAAACATTACATTCTGGGAAAGGAGACAATCATCCACACTGATCACAAGCCTCTATAGTTGATACAAAGACAAGAGAAGTTGCAGAACGACTGCCATAAAAAATGGTCCACATACCTGTAATAGTTCCATATCAACATCAAGTATAAGACAAGGATCACAAATTGTGTCTTTGATTGCCTTAGTCGACCTCCCATGGCTGTATTCACCACCGTGCTCCATTCTTGTGGGCATGGAGCATCTGAGTGGCCCCAACTTTATCAGCGAGATCCTGACTTCTCCACCACCTATTCTCTCTTGGGCACATGTGTGAATGTCACTGATTTTCACATTCAGGATGGACTATTATGCCATCTGGGCCATTTCTATGTTCCTAGAAGTGAGCGTGCAAATTTGATTTGGGAGGCTCACTAAAGTTGGATGGCAAGACATTTTGGCATGGAGAAAACTGTGGCCATTCTATAGAAACATTTTTATTGGCCAAAACTTCGACAGGACGTCAACAAGTATATCAAGAAGCAAGGATTATACACCCCTCTTCCTACTCCTAAGAGGCCTTTGGAATCCATCTCTATGGATTACATGTCTATCCTTATGTCCACCAAGAAAGGCAATGATTGCATATTTGTGGTGGTTGATCAGTTTTCGAAGATCGCCATTCTCACAGCCTACAAGAAGAGCATCACAGTGGCAGACACTGCCAAGTTTTCTCTGAACAAGTGTGGGTTCATTTTGGGATACCACAGACCATCATCTTTGATCAGGACAACAAGTTCCTCAACACATTTTGGTCGAGTCTTTGGTCATTGTTGGACACCAAGATCACTAAATCCACTAGATTCCACCCTCAAACCGATAGCCAAATAAAGATCATTAATCAGATGATTGTGCACATCCTGCGCATGTATAACTCTAAGAATACATGTGAATGGGATGAGATTCTTCCCTATGTTCAACACAACTACAACAAGGCTCTCCATAGCTCCATCAGCCATAGCTCCTTTTAGGTGGGGCTAGGATTCCAACCCTTGGTTCCCATTGATATTGCACTACCTCTTACAACCAAACAAACATATTCTTCCGATGTTCAGTCTGAGCCCGACAAAGCCACTAGATTCATTGAGAAGATTCAACACATCTTCCAACAGGTCCATGAGATTTTGCAAAAAGCCAATGCTAAGTACAAGAAACACCATGATCAACACCAGGTATCGCATAAGTTTTAGGTGGGAGACAAGGTCTGGTTACATTTGTAGAAATAATTCCTTACAGGGCCCCATCGGAAGCTTTGTCCACTTCATTGTGGGCCTTACACTATAACCAAGGTTGTGGGTGACAATGATTTTGATCTCAACACTCCCCCCTTCCTTGGATTGCACCCATTGTTCAATGTGGANTAGAAATAATTCCTTACAGGGCCCCATCGGAAGCTTTGTCCACTTCATTGTGGGCCTTACACTATAACCAAGGTTGTGGGTGACAATGATTTTGATCTCAACACTCCCCCCTTCCTTGGATTGCACCCATTGTTCAATGTGGAACTCCTCTAGCCATATTTTCCACCATTATTAAACACCTCAGAGATCACAGAACAATTGAAACCAATAGAGATCAATCCTGACTACATGGAATGGGCATCCACTGATCAGATAATGGAAACACATGTTAAGGGAACTCTCCAGTAGAGGATCCAACTTTATCGGGTTGTCAAGGTAGGGAAACTCCTACACCAAGGCAAGTGGCTCACCTGGAGCCAAATTTAGTAGAAATTTCCTCACCTGATGGGGGAACTCATTGCAATGGAGACCTTTTCTTCCTAAGGGGGGAGGACTAATCTAGGTGGATATTGGTGGACACCCACCTATTCCAACTAGCTCCTCTTGATGGTTTTTAGTTCAACATTTTCTTCTGTAATTGTTTGTAACTGTGGGTTCTACACTTTTGGGTTGTATGAAGCCCTAAATAGCTTCCAGGTGGATATTGGTGGCCTCCCACCTAATCCAACTTGATTATTTTGGAATTTTTCATGTCAATACATATTTATGTACTTACAGGGTCGTGTTGGGTCCCTAAACAATTTTTTTTTTCTTTCCACAATCAAATTGTAGATGGAGTCATAGTTTCACATCATAATGTGCATTTCTCTAAAATACATTTCCAACGGGCTATCACACGCCTAAAACGAAGGTCGTATGAAAAAGTTATGACCCCAGGAAGTTGAGGTACCAACTTATCCATCGGGGTCCACATAAATTTTGGTGTTTCATCTCCTAGGGTTAGGTTTTTGGATGTATAGGGTTTTGGAATTCATGAGTAATGTTAAAAATTCCTTTGGAGCCTCATTGTAATCATTCTTCTTAGATGGATGCACATAGAAACCACATCACTTCTCAAAGATAGCTACCACCATTTGAGCAAGTTGTTTCTAGTTCTACAGTTTTACAGTTTCAACCTATTTTGTTTATTCAATAGAAGTTGTTGTTCACAGGATATCTGTTTTTTTTCTCTGTATCTCTATATTATTGTAGTCATTCTGTTATTCATTTCCTTCTACTCAAAAATCCAGATCAAGGGTTGAGTCACAATGTCACTATTAGGATTTATCAGGGGAGTGAAGGTACCTCCACTTAAATCTCCAAACATGGATGGTAATGTGCTTTTCATATGGATACTTGGAATGGGAGGATTTACTCCTCCACCAGAAACAATCGACGTGGGGGTATGGGATTTCCTCGTTCCTAAATTACTAACAACATTATCCATTGTAGACCACTGGTAAACAAGATTTGGGTTCATAATGTGTATTTGAGGATGGGTGAGGGGTATATTAAAATTTGTCATAGTTGGATCAGTAAGATCTTCAACCTTAATTGGCCTGAGATTGTCCTGTGGAGGAGGAGATGATGCCCTCCTAGAATAATTACATGACCATGTAAATCCCTCAAATAACCTTCGAATGATAGTTGTTCCTCCCTATGATATTATTTCATTGGTTCCTCCCTTGTGGTACTATTCAAAGAAGCTTGGGTCCCTTCTATTGTCTCACGTGGAGGAGAGTCGATATTATCTAGACTTTTCCTTTGAGGAGGTGGCTCCACACTTTTTCTAGAAAGACCTTGGGTCCTTGTAGATCAATGGAGTGGTCAGTTAGCCACTTTGAATTAGAGATTTGAAAGAGATAAGGGAGAAACAACCTAATGTTGACTAACAATCAAACAAGAAGAACCTTCCTAAAATTTCTTGATATGGATCAATAAGAAAAACTACTCTCTCAAAGCTCAATATTGGGTGGTTAGGCCTTGGAAGAGTCGATCAAAGAGCTTTCTAAAAGTTTCCTTGGAATTATTAGGGCCATTTACCATCTAATGAAGGTAAGGGAGACAGGTACACTAACCTTCACGCAAAAATCACCCAGGATGAAAGTACCCTAAAGAAGATGGACACCCTCCAAGGTGTTATCACCCCATAAATTATGGGAATCATCTTATGACTTGGATATATTGGATATTATCCGTATCTAGTGTTTTATTGGCAATTGATTTTTCATTTTGCAAAAAGAAAAAGAAAAGAAAAAGAAAGGAAAAGAAAAGAGGGCAAAAAGAATTGAAGCATAAGCCCCATGCAATAACAGTGACTTGGTCATACCTTTCAAGCATGATCAAGTCCTTTTAAATTTTCAATGTTGATAGGCTAGTGAATACATCTGATCAGACCATCAAATCCTGGTCAGATAGCCCCTAGGTTAGAACTAGTGAATAAGTCTGACCAGACTGTCTAATCCTAGTCAGAT
>SNQJ01S0113378.1:0-22224 GCA_010110895.2 Picea sitchensis
GAAGCAACCCCGAATCCCGACATTAAACCAGGGATTCGACATTTTGCTAATATAGGCTTCTGGGGATTTCACAATTGTGGGAGATTAACCCAAAAAATTTAAATTATGATAGTGGATGTGTTACACAATTGCGTCGAACGTGCCATCGGAATTTGACCCAAATGTACTAGTGTCGTGACTTCGACATTTCTTCCCTTTGGCATTTCGGCTTTTGTGACTTTGGCCTTTGCAACTTCGGCCCTTAGGCATTTTGGCTCTTCACGACTTCGGCCATTCAACATTTCTCCATTTGGGACTTTGGGACTTTGGGCGAGTGCAGTGGAAAAAAATCCCGAAGTAAACTCCAGGAGTGACGTAACTGCTTACGTCACTTGATGACGTGTCATGACCCAAGTATCTGCCATGTGTCATTTAAATTCGCGATATACACATGCCTGAAATGCCAATTTTACTTTGACATTTGTCACTATCTGACTGTGCCACATGTCATAGATGACGTTCTCTGCTGACGTGGTTTGTCAACGTGTCTTGCTTCCTCCACTTCAGGGCTTCAGCCTTCGGGTTTGTTTGTTGTATGTTATTTCCAATTTCTCGATATCTGAAATGGCGAAATCCATACTAAAGGTGCTAGCTCCTCTTCCACAACACATTTTATATCTGACCTCAGGTTATGAACCAGGACTGAGTGTTGCACATTTTTGCATTTCATGATTTCGATCAACTCTCGTCGTTGTTTCTCCGAATCATGAATCCTTGAATTTGTTGATTCAATGCCACGTGTTCTCCTTTAAACCGACAGCTAGGATCTCTTTGGAATTTCAATCTTCACAAGTTTGGTATTGTTGACTCCTTGACACTCCAAATCCTCCGATTCCCGAGTTCCGAAGGAACTCACAGCTAACCATCGTGCAACTTCTCCCAGATCTAATGGTCCTCATATGTCCTTCCATTTTAGCATGATCTAACGGTTCATATCTTATCGCGAGTTCCTACAACTCCGCTTTTGACTTCTCCAGTTTGCAAGTTAGCGAAATTCCAATCGTTCGACACATGTCCTTTGGCTCCAATGACCAGGATCATTTCATGACCTTGGAGTGTTGACTGACTCCTAGGCTTATCCTCCTTGCAGCTCCACTGGATCTAACCGTTGCTAGTCCTTGGCACTCTGATCTTGCGTCTCTCTTGCCAAACACATTACATTTCTCTTGTGCTAGTCCTTGGCACTCTGATCTTGCGTCTCTCTTGTCCGAAATTCAATATTGATGTAATGTGTTTGATTTATAAATGGTTCAAATGTCTGTCCAATACATAATTAGCCAATGCATCTGTTAATGTATTAAGACACCTAGGAATATGTTGATATTCAATATTATCAAAATATCGTTCCAAGAGGCGAATTCGCAAATACACTCGTAATAAAGTAGGACTTCGAATAGAGTAGACATTACTTAGTTGTAGTACTACAAGTTGTGAGTCAACTCGCACAACCAAATGACAAACTCCGAGAGATATAGCATCAACCAATAATTCAATAACGGCGCTATACTCTGCGATGTTGTTGGTTGCTCTGCCAAGACATACACCTCGTAAAGATATAAGCTCATTTGTTGGGGCATAGATTGCCCATGCAGCGGAAGCTAAGTTTCGAGTACTACGGCTAGCACCATCAGCGAAGCCAATATAAGGTAGCGAAGAATCCGACATCTGGCAATCAAACACAACTTCATATAAGGGCGGAGACCAGATAACATCAAAATCAAACTAAATTAACACACACAAAGTATGATACATAAAATCTCAAGAAGGACTGATAACAAGAGGACCAGATAAGCTCCAGAGGACCCCAAATGGATTTAGGATTCATGAAGTTCCGGGACCATATGAAAACAACTAAATCTCAAGAAGAAACCCCAATATACTATCCTTCCCCTATGTTTGGTCAAGCCTAAGAGGGGTAATCTCCACTGCTCTCCCACACATGACCTCATGTTTACCCCCTGTGTGAGAGGGGGATCCCGACTATGCCTATACGAAATTGGATTTTATCTCCTTACCACAAGATTCCATGCTGGTTTTGGAAGCTTTGGAAAGTTTACGTCACAACATATTCCAAAGCTCTAGCCTAAACTAGTGTTGGTTTGCTATTAAGAAATAAAAATTGTCTGATGGATTTTATTAAACGTTTTTTTTACAGGTTGTTGTTTACACAAGGTTATGGAAATGAAACTTATGATGTGAAACCTTGACTCAAAAGTGTGCAAAAGGATATGAAATGCAACTTTATATTCAATGAATCTTATTTATGTTAGAGAGATAGGTTTCTTCTTTGAAGAATAAAAGTTATCTTTCCAAATTTCCTATAAATAAAGACCTTTTCAAAAAAAACAAATTCCAATTTTCATCAAACGATCTAGAATGTAATAAAATTATTCTTTATGAAAAAGACATATGCTTCTCTTTTAAATTTTTCTTTCAAACAAAGATACGAAATTGAAAAAGAAAGAAAAGAGATATATCGAAGCAAATGAATGACATCCAGAACTTAAACAAAGAGAAAAAATCACAACAAAGATCCAAAGACTTAAAACCAAACTCAATTCAAAAGTCTTGAAATAATTATTCAACAAGAGAGTTCAAATCTAAATAATTCACTGAAGAAAATACTCAATCACTATCTAAAATATCTTCAAGAAAACAATAACAATAGTAATTGAAAAACACCCAAAGACTTGGCTAAGAGATTATATCCTTTTCAATACTAGAAAAACTGAAGAAAGCAAGTTAAAAAACACCAATGGTGAAAAGAAGTTCTAGATTACCAAGAAGTCTGTAAATCATTCAATGAATCAGCCCAACTACTCCTATAACATCAAATCTCAGACCTGGGAAAGAAAGAACATTTAAAATAATTTTTTCAAAAAATTGTCGCAGGTGGCTTTGATAGACAGTGCGACAAGTTAAGTTGTTGTGGACAGAGAAGTATACATAGTGCAACAATGTCACTCTGTGACTCAAATAAAAGTGTGACAATAACTAAAGTTCAGAAAAAATAAAAATAAGCTCAATCTTTCCAGAAGAATTTGGGATTGTCTGATCAAACAAAGTGAAATGATGACTCAATAAGACTCAAATAGGACACAAGAAGCTCACTAGGAGAACAAATCTAGAAGATCATTCCCTAGTATGGTCACCATTTTTTTATGGATAAATTAGTGAATGCAGACATAGACCAATATCCCTAGTTCGGGCACCCAAAACTAGAACAAAGAGAAACATAATACACTATTTTCCTTAGGTTCAAAAGAAACATAAAAGATATAAGTTCATACATTTTTAATCTTTGTTTGTCCTCGCAAGTTGTAACTCCAAGTTCTCAATTAAATGCTTCGTAAAAGTAGATATCTGCAAGAGAAACAAACAAAACAATGAAAGCAACCAATATATATATATATATATCTCAATGAACCTATGTAAATAACCAAGGAAAAATACACACAAAGATCATTGGCAATCTTAGTTACGAAAGTGTTAGCACTTTGTAATTTTTTTTCGGTTGATATACAAATGACATAGGTAACTGTTTCAACCAGATTTAGAGCTAAGGAACTAGCCTGCTCAACTCAGAGAGGGCTCTCTTGTGTCACTTGATATTTCTTTGGAAATTGGTGGCTAGATTTGGTTTGTTTTGTGGGTTTTTAATAAAGTTGCTGGCAAGGAAGGGGAGGAACACTCAGGGCTATGGAGTCAAAATTCTGAAAGTGAATGAAAACAATGCATCGACTGATAGAACTCTTCAGAGCATAAAGGCTAAATGAGGTGATGAATTTGAGTTATTCTTAAATTTAAATAGAGTGTAGGAAGATAAAGAAAACAAATAACTGCATCAGAGCATTACTGAAATGAATTCTGAGTAAGTTATGAAGACGATCACACAGTTTAAATTGCTTAATCCAAGAGCATCACAAGATGAATTCTGGGACTTTAACTCTCCAATTTAAATGGAAGAAAATATAAATGAAGTAACAGGTCACAATAAATACATACGATGAAAGGAAACAAACCTCATATCACCACCCTTTAGAATCTTTTCATTGAGACTTCAAAATCTTCTGCATTTATATTCAATTCAGATTCAGAAAATTTACAAAATAGAGTCTGATACAACCAAAAGGTGCTCTTACACTTCTGCCAACATTAATTCATTCAAGTAACCCAGTACTTATAGAATTTGATCAAAATAACTGAAATTTTAAGCATTTCATCTTCCAAAACAGTTTCGAATGACAGTTTATGTATACGAAACGATTTACAATAATTGACAAAAACATTTCAAAATTATGGGCGATTTCTCTGACTGTTCGATTTGTTTCCCGCCATCTATATCGCTCTAGTCTTTTGTCAGATCTACAAATTTGACGACACTTGGGGATCGTTGACTAGCTCCAACGATATTGCACTTTGTCTTACCCAGCCGCACGATTTCCTTCCATTGCGAATCAGAGGGGATTCTGAAATCCATCATCTCTTTAATGAAAATATCCAAGTCAATGCACGTGGCATAGGACGACATGTCGAATTTCACTGTTTTGAACCTATTCAAAATTACAAAGTCTGTAGCCAAATATTTTACCAGACTTGGGCCTTTCATACTTTCTTCTATAGCTTCAAATTTAGAATTGTCCATTCTGCATTGCATGAGGAGAGTATTGTAATCTTCCTGATTGTATAATGAACCTTTTCCATTCCAAAACGACGAGAGGCCTTTGATAAACAATTTTTCAAATGCATCTTTAAATTCCAATATGTTGTGCTCCATTTGCATAGATTTTTTTTGGACCGGTCTGAGCAGGTTATGCTTGGTGATGATTTTCCTACCTAAAATGATCAACGCAGTCCTATATTTTACCCTGATAGTTTGAAGATCGACAATTGGCATAGAATTTAGCAAGTCAATAGCATTTTGGGCACATTCTGAGGGATTCTTGGCTAACACTTCATTAACAAAATCACACCTACTTTGAGCTGTAGCAACCACATTTTCTTTGTCATTTATACAATTTAGATAAACCATGAATTTAGAAGCTTCTGCAGCAATAACATCCCATATGACATGTTTGGCTCCTTGCAATAATGCTTTTCCATTTAAAGTGGTTTTCAACTTGCTCACTGTCTCTTGCAAATCTTGGTTATCTTTATGAAGTTGAGCCATCTTCTCATCTTTCACCTTCATATCTTGTCTCAACCTTTCTATAACCTCATTGAGACTTTTGATCTCCCCTGTTTTGATGCTTACCTGGGACATAGCTTGGACCAACCCTTTAGTACTAGATCCATCCTCTCTATTAGTAGGTACAATTACAACCATATCTAATGTCATTGCCTGTGTTTGTGACCAATTATCTTTCTCTTTTTCCAATTGCAACACTTTAGCTTTGTAATTGAGTGCCTCTTATCTGAATGTTTCTTTATCCTGTTCCAAAGCAGTCAGTTATGTTGTTTGAGAATGGTCGGTAGGTGAGATCTTCAACCTTTTCTTTAAGATTTAGATAATATTATCCTTTTCATCTAGAGAATCTTTCACCCCTTGTGTGCCTTCAGACTCTAGCCTTTTGACCTATGTCTTCCAGGCTATGCTGGATGCCTTTTCCTATTTCAATTGTCCATCTAGTTTGATTGAATGTGTTGTAAATCTTGCAACCTTTAGACCTAAACTCAGATAATCTGAATATATCATATCGCTAACATTTATGTGGAAATTTACTTTGTCAAGGGCACCAATATTTTCATAGTGCATTTTGATCTCAGATACATTATCATCATCGGCCACTGCTATGTTAAATGTTTTCTTTTCCACATCTCCGACTGAGAGTAAGGAAGATTTAAACTGGGAAGTCTTCTCCACTTCAGGAAAAATGTCTCTTATTTCACTGTTGGCCACACTTCCCTTCACAGCGTACTGGTTCATTAAATCTTCCTTGGACTGATAAACTACCCCAGGTGTTTGGCTGAAAATGTGTTTCCTGATTGCAAAAACCTTTGTGTTGTTTTTAGTTTGTGGCTTGTTTCCTGTACTTGGTTCTTCTTTCTTGGTTACTCCTTCCACCATTTCCATGAATTTTTTCTCTTTGGGCTCTTCTTCTTCCATATCAACTATTTGAGAGGATGGTGTGATTTTCATTTTCTTGAGAATATCTTATTGGCTGCCGATGCCCAGGGCCTCTCAACTATTCCTTTTATTGTAGATGCTCATTTTAGGAGATTTGACAATCAATCTAGGAGAAATATTTTGTGTTGGGCTCTGCTGAGAAGATGGTTCTGTTTGTTTTGTTTAATCATGTTTCATAGTGACCTCCGTATCTACAAAGGTTTCTATATTGGCCAACTTATCGAATCCTTCGACATGTTGGTGTCCATAGGGACCTTGTTTTCTTGCCAATATCCTCCTGGATATGATCTAGTGTGGGTCATATTTTCTTCCTTGCAACTGTGTGAACCCAAATTCACTGAGTTTGGATTGAATCTGAGGCAAACAAGACTTTTTATTCACCACAAAAGGGACCTACTATGAAAGGAAATTTTAGATTAGAAGCCTTGTGTTCTTTCAAAAAGTGCTCATTTTCTGAGATGATCCTCTGTCTTATGAACTCCAAAGAAAATACTCTAGGAGTAAAAAAAACTGGTAAAAGTTAAGGTCCTTCTTGGCATCCATATACCCAAATCACAGTGGATTGTATGAACAACATCTAGTCTCCTATCCTTCTCTCTAGATTTGGTTGCAAACGTCTTTTCATTCCTTCCAGGACCCTTGGCAAGTCCTAACCAAAAATAAGACTGTACACCCTGGACATAATATTATTGATGAAAATAAGCATGGTGATTGTTTTACCCTCGATTGAAATGAATGCAATCTCAGTAAGTTCGGTTCTGTTAGATTCCAGAAAAATTCTCAACAAGTGCGTGTAGTATCTAAAATGCCTCAGTGAATTGAAGTTCATCAGCTGCTAATGCATATTGTCGGCAATAAATTTTTCAAAACTGACACTGACTGACTGACCAGACTCTGACATAAAGAAATTCAACAAGAAACCTAACATAACTTCTATCACAAATTTGTCATTTTGTAATTCAAAAATTTGACTCAACAGAGAAAAATCCCACTAGACTGCGATGACCATGACACTTATACTAGTAGGTAATGACAGACTCTCTGAATGGCGTTCAGGCTTGATGATGGTTTGTAGAAACTGGGTTTTTACTTCTGGTGGGAATTCTCTATAAAATGTGATCATATTTTGTTCCTTGAAGGGATCTGACACCATGGAGGATGACTTTGGTATACTAAGGGTGTGCCAAAGTGATTGACTGTCCATTTCACATAAAACCTCTGACCTTAATTTATTCAAAATGACTCTTTCTTCCTGAGAATACCACTCTCCATGCCAGCTTACAAATTCAGGGAAAGGGAAAACTATCTACGACGTAAGGGGTGATGGAGGATTGAGTCGCTTTGAGGAAAGGTATGCGTGTTCCAAATTTGTCTAATAAATTTGATTTGGACACAGAAACGAGCAACACTGTTATCTCTGTGTTGAAAATATTAGAATCTCTATCAATTAGGGATTCTTCTCCAGAGGATATGTCTTGCTCATTTATGGATAAGACAACAGGATTAGCAACCATGGTGAAAATACCTGTTGAGCGGTGAAAGAAGCATGAACCTAGTTGAATTCCTAAGCTTGAGTTTCAAATGGATGCTTTGTGCCAAATTTCTGAACATTTGAATGCTTTAAATTATCATAAAATAATGTTGGGGGGTCCTCCTTTTATAGGTATCCATTTACATCAGGGGTTGGATAAAATGGTTTTAGGTGAAATTCTTTTCGCCCTGATGTTCCTCTAAGGGTGCCACACATCCACGATTTAAACCATGATGGTTTTTCCTAGCCCACCCTCGATTCATTAATATTTTTTCTACTTCAATCATCGATATGTTTCTCAGTCGTTGATCCGGGCTGCTTTAAAATCTATGGTCCACATTCACCCAACGACTGTGGCATCAGGGGTTGGAGAAAGTGTTTTAAGTCAGACTTCTTTTTTCCTCAATGTGCCTCTAGAGGTGCCACGTGTCCCCCAATAAAACCATGACAGTTTTCCCCGACCCTCCCTCGATTTCTTGATATTCACGCTATTTAAATCCTCGATATGCACTTTAGCCATTGATCTAGGCTGCTTTAAAGATCAACGGTTTGTCGAGTCTTACTCTTCACACTTTCACCACATTTGTCCATAGGCCGCCAGATACAGCCTGGTCCTCTGAATTATCATATCTCCTTAGCGACATAGATTTCACTAAAATTTTGACACTTGGATACCATTTGAAATTTTTTATGGTGATAACATTGGCTCCTACTGGGGATGTTATCCTCCCTGTGAGATAGAAAAGAACTGTAGACTAAGTGCCTTCCCATTAGGCTATGATTTATCAATATGATCTGAATCTGCTGATGTTTATTCGGAAACTTACAATCTTCCCAACATAGCTCAGGGCCTTCACCTCGAGTTTCAACTATGTTGCCTTTATTCCAATCTCTCATGCGTAAAGGAAAAAGTAGAACGATTATATACAATGAATGGTGGGGTGATGAATTTTTCAAACAATGTAATGCTTGAGGAACCTACCATTCACAGGCCCTCCTCTAGCGAATTCTCCATTACTTTCCTCTAACAAATAGTTTCTCCCACAGTAAGCTGCGACTTTGAACGGACCCAGACATAGGTTATCAAATTTCCCATGTTTACCTTTATCTTCATTTCTTGTGTCCCATTTTAGTACCCAGTCTCCTATTTTGAATTCATCTACCTTGGTATGTCTGTCGAAATCTTCTTTGATCTTGTCTTGACTTAGCTCGGTGTTATTGAAGGAATTTTATCTGGTCTGTTGTACGCTGATGAGCTCATCATCTCTTCTCTGACTGACATTTGTTTCTTCTTCTTGCTCCTGTAACAACTTCATCACCAACAATCCAAATGTAGTAGGAAACATGGCTTTTGTACCATAAACGATTTGGAAAGGAGATGTGGCAATATATTTTTTGGGGATATCTTATCAGCCCACAGTGCATGGATGAGCTTTTTGTGCCACGCCTTTTTATTCTCTTGCAACAATGTTTTGATGATTATGACAAATATTTTATTCAAAGACTCAGGCAACCCATTCCCTTGAGGATAATATGACGTGGAATGACCAAGGGTAATGTTGTAATCGCTGCAGAATTTTTCCAATTTTTTAGACTTGAAGGCCGCTGCATTTTCTGTTATAATCTTGATCGGGCATTCGAATCTGGACATGATATTGTCTTATAGGAATCAAATGATAACATCATCTGTAGCATGTCTGGTGGGAACAACCTTAATCCACTTAGTAAAATAATCTATTGTAGTCATGATCCATTTGTGTTGAGTCGAGGACTGTGGATGTATCTCCCCTATAAAATCCAAGCCCCATTGTCTGAAAGGGGCTTCTACTGAAATGGTCTTTAACGAAAAAGACTGCAATTTTCCTTTACCATTGAATATTTGACATTCATGGCACTTTGAAACTCCTTTATAAACATCAGGAAAAATGCAAGGCCAATTAAAACCAACTCTCAAAATTTTGTGCACAGTCGTCTTCCAATAATGATGACCTCTGTAGTCACCTTTGTGGAACTCTTTGATGGTTTTATCTGCTTCATATTCTATCAAACAAATCAATAAAATTGCCCCTGGATATTTCTAGTATAGAAATTCATTTACTATACAAAATTTTGTTTCCTTCAGTTTCAAAAATCTAGCCTTTGTTTTACTGTACTCACGAGGAGCCTACATATTTTTCAACACAAAAATGATATCTACATACCAGGAAGAGTCGAGAAACTTCTAAGATATTTGTGGAGTCACCCTCTCTTCCTCTGCTGCATGGTCTGACAGATCTGCAGTGAAATTTATTCCCAAGAGTTTGGAGTTTGTTTGTGCCATCAGTCTCTCAAGTCCCTGTCCTTTGATCAACTTCATGGGCTTGATTTCAATATTGATTCTAACAGCACTGCAATCCATTTTCCCCTCTTCCCTTCAGGATCAGACTGTGTCAAGATGTCCTTTACTGAGTTGTTGGGAACATAAGCCGTGGTATGTGAATGTAGGATGTAAACCCTAAATTATTTCAATGCCTTGTCCAAAGCATAAGATTTCTTCTCCGTGATATCATATTTTAGAGCATCTCTCAATGTTTTACTGTAGTATGCTATGGGCTTCTCAAAATTTTGGTCATCTTTATGGAGTAATACACCTGCAATTGTGTTCTCTGAGGCGAATGAGAACAATATGAAATCTTTCTCAAAATTTGGACTAGCCAATACAAGAGCCTTTGTCAATGCTACCTTGAAGTCTTCAAAGGACTTTCTCACTTCAGGAATCCATTTTATTTCATTTCCCTTTATTAGCATGTTGGTGATGTGTTTTATGATTTCAGCTAAATTTGGGATAAACCTTCATAGAAAGTCTACTTTCCCCAAGAAAGATTGTACCTCCTTTTTGCTTTTGGGTATGCCAATTTTCAATATCCCTTCAACTCTACTGGGTTCCACATTTATCCCTTCCTTCGAAATGATGTGTCCTAAGAGCTTCCCTTCTGCCATGGAAAAATTTGACTTTTTTGGATTTAGTGATATGCCAAATTTCCTGCATTTTTCAAATGCCTTTCTGAGATGCTTGAGGTGTTCTTCATCTGAGGCAGAATACATAGTAATGTCATCAAGGTAGATAACAATGAATTTATCTTTTTCGTTAGAAAAATCTATATCCACATCTCTTTGAAATGTCTCCCCTGCATTCATAAGCCCAAAAGGAATTTTTTCATACATAAACGTTCCCTATGGTGTATTGAATGCAGATTTTTCCTAGTCACCAAGGTGCACCATAATCTGATTATATCAAGAGAAACCATCTAGCATTGACATCCTTTGAGATCCCACTACCTTCTGTAGAATGTAATCCATTTTAGGCAATGGATAGTTGTCCTTTAGAGACACCTTATTTAGATTCCTGAAGTCTACACACAACCTAATTTCTCCACTCTTTTTCCGGACTGGTACCAGATTTTCCACCCATTTGGAAAGCCTCAGGGACACTATGATTTTTTCTTCAAACAGTTTCTTTACTTCCTTTTCTATCAATGGTAACAACAGAGGGTTTATTCTTCTTAATTTTTTCTTGAATGGATTGTGATCTTCTTTAATTGGGATAACATGCTGGATTATATTGGAATCATAAAATTTTAGATCATCATAGCTCCAAGAAAAAACATCAGGGAATTATTTCATTAATTTGACATAACTCTCTTTGAATTCAGGGTTGAGCTTCCTGTACAGCTTCAGCATCTTTGGATCCTCTGAAGTCCCAATATTGCAATCTTCTACATCCCCTTCATTTACTGTGATCTTCAGACTTCTGGCTACGTCATTGTTATCAAAAAGTTTCTCTAATGGTACCAGGCCCTTGGGGATGATATTACTCGTTAGTTGAACGATATCTTGGCCAACAATCTTATTGTCAAAATATCCTTCTTTTGTGAAAGAGGTTGCATCCACCTCATCATCACAATATTCATCATAAATGTTCAAATTCTCGAACTCATTCTCCATTTTGAGGAAGCCTTCTATTTGCTTGTCATTTTCGAAGACTTGACAGTGCTTCATATTGTCCAGTATTGCTGGCCTGTACTTCACCTCCACCTTGTATCTTTTCTCAGGGAAAATTGGGACGCTAAAAACTGCTACTAAAGTGGCCAGAGCATCAGCAATATGATTCTGCTCTCTTTGAATTGCTGAGATATTGCATTCTTCAAATTAATCAAGGAGTTCTAGTACCAGATTCCTATAAGCCCTCAATATGGGATGGTTTTCTTGGTAGATGCCTTTGATTTGATTTATAATTAGCTCAGAATCTCCATGTACAACAATTCTTTTGGCACCCAGCTCTTCTAAACTTTTAAATCCTAATATCAACACTTCATATTCGGACATGTTAGTAGTGCATTCAAAAACAAGTTTGTAGGAACACAATTTTGCGTCTCCTTTAGGGTGGTTGATCCATACACCAACTCCAGATCCTTATCTACATGCACCTCCATCGAAATTCATCTTCCATAACTGGTCCTTTGCATCATCTTGCTGCTATGAAAGTTCCTCCATTTTCCCCTTAAACTCATCTTTGCTAGCCATAACGACTTATGTTTCTTCTTCTTCGGAGCACGGGTCATTGAAGAAGATGGAAGATCCTAATTCAGTACCCACTGAATATATATGATGATTGCTAGGCTGTGATTTATTGTTGACCATATATTTAAGCAAAACCTCCTTATACAGTCTTTTGTCTTGACCAAAGACAGGAATAGTAGCATAAGACATATCCATCTGGAGAGTTCCTTTCAATTTTGTAGCCCGTGATCTGGACAACATCATGCCAAAATTTGGGGGGATATCAACGACTACTACATCCATAATCATATTATTTGCTGGGATTTGCACCAAAGACACCACCATATCTTTGATCATGCCAAGGCATTTCACTTTTCTTGAATCAAAGGAGAACAAATCTTTACAAGGTATTGTGACATCAAGGCCCAATCGATCCATGACCACTTTGGGCATTAGGTTGTGAGATGCTCCAGAATCTAGCATAGCATTGTGTAGATTCATGTCGTGGATCTTCAAACTAACATAAAAAGGAGGAAATTCTTCATTCTCACTACTTTCTTATACTCTTGGCCCGAATAAGATGGTTGGGTGATCATATTTTATGTTCAGGGTGTCGGAGGTTTGCCCCATCTTAAGCATCTTGATGATCTGATTTATGTACTCACTATTCTTAATCAATTCATTAAATGGTACCGAAATTTTTATCTTAGCCATTTCACTTTTGAAATCAAAAGAGGATGGAGTTTTTTCTACCTCTTTGATGACCACCTCTTTTCTAGTCAATAATATCTTTTGGGGTTCTTCCTTTTGCTTCCCCTTTTCCATAGTATCCTTTGCAAAACAATCTTTCACAGTGGAGTCCTTTGTGGATGAATCTTTTGCAACAAAATATTTTTTGGTCTAACTAGAAGAAGTCATGCTGTTATGAGCTTCTTTGGAGGGATTCCCCTTTGGAGGATTACCCTTTGGAGGGTTTGGGGGTATCTTTTGATTTCAGAGGTTATATTGCCTTTGGATTTGCATGATGGCATTTTGTAATCCAGCCTCATAGTCTTCCTTTTCCACTGATACCCTTTCCTCTTCATCTTGCATAAAGATCTCACTTGCATCCATGAATTGGTCATGTTCTTCTTTGGTCAAAAATATCTTTGTCTCTTTATCATCACAACAGTTCATGTTATTTTCAAAATATCCATTTTGGAAGGGAGGCCTGATTTGTTGTTCCCCTTGATTTCCTTGGTTTCCCTGATTTGCCTAGTTTCCAGATTTGCTAGATCTACTTGATTGGCCTGATTTCCCTGATTTCTTTGCCTAATCTATGGAATAGACGGTCTCCTTGGATTTATGGGTGGACCATCAACCCGTTCTTTGGGTTTAAGCCTATTTCCTAGAGCCATCCTTTCCATCATCCACTCCATGTTCCTCATCATCGCTTCAAATCTTTCCTATGATGTTTGATATGTCGAAGGTTGTGTTTTGTATTGAGCTTTGTTTATGTCTCTTCCAGCATTAGTTTTCATCTTCCCTGAAGCCATTAGGTTCACTTCTACCTCTATAGCATCAGTCGTCATATCTTCCAATGTGGTAGATCTTCGTTCTCTTAATAATAAAGCAAAGTCACTTTCAAAAGAATCAACACATTTGAGTTGTGCAGCCTTGGGGGGCAGGGGGGGTTTACTTCATCAGGAATATCATTATACACCTTCATGAATCTAGTCAAAAACTCTTGTACCATATCATCAGGTGATCTCTTCATATTGTTATACTGGGTCAACAGCTGAAGGGGATTTTTCTTATCCCCCCATTTTGAAAGGAAGTTTCTCTCAAAGGCTTCAAAATTTGCGATACTACCTGCTAGAAGGGATCTGAACCACTTCCTCACATCTCCTGCAAGGCTTTGTGTAAACAGCCTCATATTCACATACTCATAGTCCACTTCTTCCAAGTCTATGAAATCATTAAAGTAGTCTAGATGTTTTTGGCCTAATATGTTACCTTCATAATCATATAGTTTAATCCTCAGATTGTAATCTTGAGGCAGATCATGTAGTTGAGCGGGTAAAATGAGCGGAGAAAATTTGGCCGCCATAGTAGCTGTGAGGGGTCAGAGTGGACATTGGTTCTGAGCGAAAGTCACTACAAGCTTGATAGATGTGGCTAAAACTAGATCTTGGAATCTCTTTTCGTCAAAGATAGTCTCGCTTAGACAAGATTTAGACTTAGTTCTGAGTAAGGATTGTTCAAATTTCACGTCAAACTCAAAGTCTTCGATACTAGTCACTCCGTCTCTAGGCAAGGATAGATATCAGTCTAGACGCAAAAATGGGGTCACAAGCCTTTCTTTTCTTCTACGTACAAGCTTCTCAGGGGCAGACACAGGGATTGCAGCTTCTGGGTCTAGATTTCTCCCGGTGTGAACTTTCTTAGGAGCCAGGAGTTCTATCTCACAAGGTGTAGCATAACTAGTCACTAAATAACTAAGTCACCAGGGTAAAACTAATCTCAAGAAATAAGGTATTTGATCCATTGTCACCCTCAGGAATCAAACTAAAGCTTTAAGTCGTTTTCCCAAGGAAGATTTTTTCAATTTCGTCCCCGACAACGGCGCTAGAATGTTAGCACTTTGTAAATTGTGTCCAGTTGATAGACAAACAACATAGGTAACTGTTTCAACCAGCTTTAGAGCTAACGCACTAGCCTGCTCAACTCAAAGAGGGCTATCTCATGTCACTTGATATTTCTTTAGAAATTTGTGGCTATATTTGGTTTATTTTGGGGGTTTAGTTGCTGGCAAGGAAGGGGAGGAACACTCAGGGCTATGGAGTCAAAATTATGAAAGCGAATGAAAACAATGCATTGAATGATAGAAATCTCCAGAGGATAAAGGCTAAATGAGGTGATGAATCTAAGTTATTATTAAATTTAAATAGAGTTTAGGAAGATAAATAAAATAAATAATTGCATCAGAGAATTACTGAAATGAATTCTGAATAAGTTATGAAGACGATCACGCAGTTTAAATTGCTTAAGCCAAGAGCATCACAAGATGAATTTTGGGCCTTTAACTCTCCAATTTAAATAGAAGAAAATGTAAATGAAGTAACCGGTCATAGGAAATACATACGATGAAAGGAAACAAAGCTCATATCACCACCCTTTAGAATATTTTCATCGAGACTTCAAAATATTCTGCATTTATATTCAATTCAGATTCAGAAAATTTACAAAATAGAGTCTGATACAACCAAAAGGTGCTCTTACACTTCTACCAGAATTAATTCATTCAAGTAACCCAATACTTATACAATTTGATCAAAATAACTGAAATTTGAAGTGTTTCAGCTTCCAAAGCAGTTTCGACTAACAATTTCGGTATACGAAACAATTTACAATAATTGACAAAAATGTGTCAAAATTATGGGTGATTTATTTGACTATTCGGTTCCTTTCCCGTCATTTGTCTCGCTCTTGTCTTCTGTCGGATCTTCAAATTTGATGACACTTGGGGACCACTAACTGGCTCCAACGATATTTCACTTTATCTTACCCAGTCGCACAATTTCCTTCCATTTCTAATCAGAGGGGATTCTGCAATCCATCATCTCTTTAATAAAAATCTCCAAGTCAATGCACATGGCATAGGACATAGTCGGCATGCCGAATTTCACTATTTTGAACTTATTCAAAATTTCAAAGTCTGTAGAAAAATATTCTACCAGACTTGGGCCTTTCATACTTTCTTCTATAGCTTCAAATTTAGAATGGTCCATTCTACATTGCATAAGGAGAGTATTGTAATCTTCCTGATTGTATAATGAACCTCTGCCATTCCAAAATGATGGGAGGCATTTGATAAAAAATTGTTCAAATGCATCTTTAAATTCCTGTATGCTGTGCTCCATTTTCATATCTTTGTTTTGGACTGATCTGAGCAGGTTATGCTTGGTGATGATTTTCCTAGCTGAAATGATCAACACGGTCTTGTCTTTTACCCCAATAGTTTGAAGATCGATAGTTGGCACAGAATTTAGCAAGTCAATAGCATTTTGGGCCCATTCTGAGGGATTCTTGGCTAACACTTCATTAACAACAACACACCTGCTCCGAACTGTAGCAGCCACACTGTCTTTGTCATTTATAAAATTTAGATAAACCCTGAATTTAGCAGCTTCAGCAACAATAACATCCCATATGACATGTTTGTCACCCTGCAATAATGTTTTTTCCTTTAGCCTGGTTTTTAGATTTCTCACTCTCTCTTGCAAATCTTGGTTATCTCTGTGAAGTTGATCCATATTCTCATCTTTCACCTTCATCTCTTGTCTCAACCTTTCTATAACCTCGTTGATACTTTTGATCTCCCCTGTTTCGATGCTTACCTGAGACATAGCTTGGACCAACCCTTTAGTACTAGATCCAGCCTCTGTATTAGTAGGTACAATGACAACCATATCTGATGTCATTGCCTGTTTTTGTGACCAATTCTCTTTCTCTTTTTCCAGTTGAATCACTTTATCTTTGTAATTGAGTGCCTCTGGTTTGAATGTTTCTCTCTCATGTTCCAAAGTAGTCAGTTCTGTTGTTTGTGGATGGTCGGTAGGTGACATCTTCAGCCTTTTATTTAAGCTTTGGATCATCTTATCCTTTTCATCCAGAGAAGCTTTCACCCCTTGAGGTCCTTCAGGCTCTATCCTTCTGACCTATGTCATCCAAGCTTTGCTAGATGTGTTTTCCTATTTCAATTGTCCATCTAGTTTGATTGCATGTGTTGTCAATCTTGCAATCCTTAGACCTAAACTCAGATAATCTGAATATAGCATATCGCTAACATTTTTGTGGAACTTTACTTTGTCAAGGGCACCAATATTTTCATAGTTCATTTTGATTTTATATACCTTATCATCATTGGCCATTGCTGTGTTAATTGTTTTCTTTTCCACATCTTTGACTGAGAGTAAAGAATCTTTAAACTGGGAAGTCTTCTCCACTTCAGGAAAAATGTCTCTTATTTCACTGTTGGCCATACTTCCCTTCACAGTGTACTGGTTCATTAAATCTTCATTGGACTGATAAACTACCCGAGGTGTCTAGATGAATATGTGTTTCCTGCTGCTAAAAACCTTTGTGCTGCTTTCAGTTTGTGGCCTATTTCCTGTACCTGCTTCTTCATTCTTGGTTACTCCTTCCACCATTTCCATGCATATTTTCTCTTTGGTCTCTTCTTCTTCCAGATCGACTATTTGAGAGGATCATGTGATTTTCATTTTCTTGAGAATATCTTGCTGGTTGTCAGCACCCAAAGCCTCTGAACTATTCCTTTTATTGTAGACGCTCATTTTAGGAGCTTTGACAATCAATCTAGGATAAATTTTTTGTGTTGGGCTCTGCTGAGAAGATGGTTCCATTTGTTTTGTTTGATCATGCTGCATAGTGACCTCCATATCTACACAGTTTCTAAATTGGCCAACTTATCGAATCCTTTGACATGCTTGTGTTCATAGGGACCTTGTCTGCTTTCCAATCTCCTCTTTGATATGATTTGGTGCGGGTTGTATTTTCTTCCTTGCAACTGTGTGAACCCAAATTCATTGAGTTTGGATTGAATCTGAGGAAAATAGGACTTGTTCTTCACCACAAAGGGACCTACTATGAAAGGAAATTTTAGGTTAGAAGCCTTGTGTGCTTTCAAAAAGTTCTCATTTTCTGAGATGATCCTTTGTCTTATGAACTCCAAACCAAAGACTCTGGGAGTCAGAAAAAACTGGTAAAAGGTAAGGTCCTTCTTGGCATCCATATACCCAAATCATAGTCGATTGTATGAACAACATCCAGTCTCCTATATTGCTCTCTGGATTTGGTTGAAAAATGATTTTCATTTCTTCCAGGACCCTTGGCAAGTCCGAACCAAAAATAAGATTGTACACCCTGGACATAATATTATTGATGAAAATAATCATTGTGATTCTTTTACACTCGGTTGAAATAAATGCAGTCTCAGGAAATTTGGTTCTGTTAGATTCCAGGAACATTCTCAACAAGTGCATGTAGTATCTAAAATGCCTCAGTGAATTGAAGTTCATTAGTTGTTGATGCATATTGTCGGCAATAAATTTGTCAAAAATGACATAGACTGACTGAATAGACTCTGACATAAATAAAGTCAACGGGAAACCTAACATAACTTCTACCACAAATTTGTCATTTTCTAACCCCAAAATTTGACTCAACAAAGAAAACGCCCACTGGACTTCGATGACCATGACACTTATGCTGGCAGGTAATGATAGACTCTCTGAATGTTGTTCAAGCTTGACGATGGTTTGCAAAAACTAAGTTTTTACTTTTGGTGGGCATTCTCTATAAGATGTGTGTTCCAACTTTGTCTAATAAATTATATTTGGACATAGAAACGGGCGAGACTGTTATCTCTGTGTTGAAAATATTGGAATCTCTATCAATTAGGGATTCTTCTTCGGAGGAGATGTCTTGCTCATATATGAATAAGACAAAAAGATTAGAGGCCATGGTGAAAATACCTGTTGAGCGACGAAAGAAGCACGAACATGGTTCAGTTACTGATCTTGAGTTTCAAATGGATGCTTTGTGCCAAATTTTTGAACATTTGAATGCTTCAAATTATCATAAAATAATGTCGGGGGGTCCTCCTTTTATAAGTATCCATTTACATCAGAGGTTGGAGAAAACGGTTTTAGGTGAACCGCTTTTCACCTCGATGTGTGTTACACATTATGTTTGTCATCCCTATGACCATTAATGATGTAAAACTATATTTTTCCTTCAGAGGGGTCAGTGGCCTGAGTTCCTAAAGAAAGAAGGGAGAAGAACTTTTCCTGAGAAAAGAACTTGCATTCTCCTTTGTAAAAACCCTATTAAATAGGATTTTCGTAGGTTTCTATATAGTCAAGGTGCGAAAATGCCTGATTTTCATAGGCTACACCATATCTAGGTCACAAAGTGTTCGCAGGTTGCTATATAGGCAGGTTGCGAAAATGCTCATACGTGGGAAAAACAAGCATCTTCTCGATGCTTCTAGAAGGAGAAACTTCCATGGTGAGGTGGCATCTGAATGGTTTGGATATTACTCTCTTTCATGATTTAGTGGGATCATCCTAACCTCCTCACCTTATCCTCTTCAACTTATAAAAGGAGAGGAGATCTCATGGAGAAAGCTAGCTTTTGGGATTAGCTTGGATTGGATTGAGATTTGGAGATTGCTAGCTTGGCTAGATGAGCCACTTTGTCAAGATAGATTGTGAATATTATCAGATCTATGCTCTTAGAATTCTTGGAGTGGAAGTGTGTGGGGAATGAAGGATAGTTGGAAGGGACCTTACGACATCAAGGCCACAATTGTAATCTCTCTTTCACATTTAATATGATACAATAATATAATTCTTTCCTATAAAGCTTGTTGTGTTTTATTGTATGATTCCTTGATCACATACATATGTTTATATTGATTTTATGCTATTACTATCACTCTGGTTGGTTTCGTTCTTTTGTAGGATCATCATTGTATGAGTGTTGGAATGGATCTAGGATGGAAATGGTGAGAGGAAGCAACGTTTAAATGGTATGTCACCTATCCCTCTTTAGTTAGTAAATTCAATATTTGAAACTTAAGGAAAGCGTCATGTTCTAGTGTGTTTTGTTCTAGATCTAGGTGGATCTAGGGAGATCAGTTAGTGTCCGCACCTACCAATTTATCCAATAAAAATGTGCCTCTAAGGGTGCCACATGTCCATGATTTAAACCATGACATTTTTCCCTGGCCCGCCCTCTATTCATTAATCTTTGTGCTACTTCAATCGCAGATATGATTCTCAGCAGCTGATCTAGACTTATTTAAAATATACGGTACATATTCACCCAACGACTATGGGATCGGGGGTTGGAAAAAGTGGTTTAAGTCAGACTTCGTTTTTCCCCGATGTGCCTCTAGAGGTGCCACACATCCATTGATAAAATCATGACAGTTTTCCCTGACCCGCCCTCGATTTCTTAATCTTCGCGCTATTTCAATCCCCGATATGCACTTTAGTTGTTGATTCGGGCCGCTTTCAATATCGACGGTTTGTCGAGTCTTACTCTTCACACTTTCACCACATTTATCCATACACCACCAAATACAGCCTGGTCCTCTGAATTATCATATATCCTTAGCGACATAGCTTTCACTAAAATTATGACACTTAGATACAATTTGAAAATTGTTACGGTGATAACAGAAAGGAAATTGTATCACAGTATTAAATAAATAGGAAACAACTTACAATTGCTGCCTTGGCATTAACAAGCTCCTTCTAGCAGTTCAATGCTTCAATACCCTCATAGCCTCCATAGATGTCATCATCACCACTAGAACACTTTAGCACAACTAAATCTCTTCGGGCCAAAGTGAGATTCACAAACTCTCAATTACAAATATGGATCTATTCTCAATTCAACATAATTTCATTATTCCTCTATTATTTCTTAGCTTTTTCCTTTGGAAGTTGTGTCTTTTATAGTGTAGAGAGGAAGCCATGAAGAGGTTAGGATCTCACCAAATTTGGAGAGGCGGGTGAGATCCACACTGATCGGTAAAAAACTCATCATCGAAGCTTCTCTTCTAGAAGCTTCAAGAATATCTTCTTTTTCCCACATACAAAAGGTTTTCTCACCTTTATATCAGAGCAAAAAGTGACATTGTCTCACTTGGTAGTGATGCAGACTGTGACAAGTAGAGTTGCCACACCTTGCTATAGTGCAACCAACAACAATTCTTTAATTTAGGGACTTGTTAGAGTTGCTTGTTTGAAAAATAATTATTCCCAACTCTCCTTCCAAATTCTTATTCTTTTAAGGTGTGAGAGAATATACAATATAAGAAGCTGTGAAATGTTTTTGCATAACACTCAGTCTCACTCTCTCTACCCTTCTTTCTCTCTCTATTCCCCCTCTCTGTCTCCCTATGTATCCCCCCCTTCCTCTTGTTCTCTCTCTACCCCATTCTATGTCTCACTCTATGCTTCCCTTCCTCTCACTATCCCTCTCTCTACCCCCCCTCTCTTTCTCCCTCTCGTCCCTCTCACACTCTATCTCTACCCATCCTCTTTGTCTTTCTATATCTCTCCCCTCCTCCCTCTCTATATCTACCCCTCCTATTTGTTTTTCTCTCTCCCCCTCTCACACTCTCACACACTCTCTCTCTCCCCCACTCATCCCTCTTCCCCCCCTCCATGCCACTATCTCTCCTACATCTAACCCTTTCTCTCTACCCCCTCTCTATTTTCCTCTCTCTCCCTCTCACACTCTCACACACTCTCTTTACTACCTTACTATGCCTTTCTCTCTCTCCCTCCCACACACACTTTCTACCTCCCCTATATGTCTTCCTCTCTCTCCCTCCCACCCTCTAACACACTCACACTCTACATCCCCTCTTTGTCACACATAATTTCTCTCTCCCTCCCACCCTCTAACACACTCACACATAATTTCTATCCCCCCTCCATGTCTTCCTTTGTCTCCCTCCCACAATCTCACACACAAATTTTATACCCCCCCTCTATTTCTTCCTCTCTTTCCCTCCCACACTTTAACACACTCACTTTGTACCTCCATCCTTTTTCTACCTCCCCTGCTTGTCTACTTCTCTCTTCCTCCAACATTCTAGCACACACACTTTATATCCCCCATTAATCTATTTATATCTCTCTACCCCCCCTTCCTCTCACAATCAGTCTCACTCTCTCTCCACCATGTCCTTGTCTAATCCCCCTCTCTTTCTTTCTCTTCCCCTCTCTCACACTCACACATTATATATCTACCCCCCTCCTCCCTCTATTTATATATATCTCCCCCTTCCTCCCACTATCTCTCCTCTATTTCTCTCCTACATCTACCACTTCTTTCTCTATCTCCTCTACTCTCCCCCCATTTATGTTCTTATATATATCTACCCTCCCTTCCATTTGTCTCCCCC
>SNQJ01S0113379.1:0-11555 GCA_010110895.2 Picea sitchensis
GTTGAGAGGGAGTGTTGAAAAGTCAACAAGAAACATGTGTCTAATTTACTTTTCCCTTAAATAAGTTGGACAATAAATATTAATCTATTATCTTATCCATAACTGAGTGATTTGGAATTGCAACAGAATTACAAGTGTAGTTAAGTGAGTTAAGCTTAGTTGTACAAGTGCGAGTTCAGTGAATTAATTATTCATTAATTCAAAATCAGTGAACTCGCATGCAACTGAAGATTCACCACGGTTAACTACATGCATGTCAATCCAATGGACACCCAGTTGAGATAATAGGTGAAAGGGACAGTTGGATATCAGTTGTGATTTGATCACACGTGCATTGGATATGCTTATGAGCATGTGAAAACTAAGTAATTTGAGATGATAGTGAGAATTCGAATTGCAGATTTTGTGCACAGGAGGAAGGCTGTCTGGACATGGAAATTGGCACATGTATTTGTTGAATTGTGTATGACAATGTGAAATGATTGTATTGTACTGAGAGCTCTTGGATTATAGTTTTGTATGAGATTGTTTCATGATTCATGATATACATAATATATGATAGTGGGGTTTTTAGCTTTACGCTTTCCCGCTAAAACTTCTATGTTGTGTGTTATTGATTCTTCACTGTGTGCTCATGGTTGTGATTGTGGTTTAATTGCTTCCGCAAGAATAATAGTAGAAGCAATTTTGTATTTAACAAGTGGCAGAAATTGTTAGATTAGGAGAATCGTAGGAATACTCATTTGGGTATCGAAATTTCTACACGTGATTAATCCTACGTCTTAAAGTAATGAAGATATAAAAGCAAGATTTCCTATTTACTAACCGGTTACACCTGGAGCCAATACGCTTAGTTGGGGGTGGGAATGTAAATCTAGCCATTCATTCTGAATTTCATACACACTCCACCACCTTTCCACCCACACTTATTTTAACTAAGACACTGTATTCTTTCTACAAACCACGTCTGAGCTTATTGCGTCTTTGATTTACGTGATAGTTTCTCCTCCTACATGCATGTTAGACTCTCAAGAAACATCATGGGAGGATCAGTTGTGAGATATGAACCCGCAACTCTAGATAGTTTGCTGCTACACCCAGAGGCCTACCAAATATTTCTTCAGGTCAGCTGGATATCGTATTTTAAGAAGTTGAAAGAGTTTAGTGAGGATGAGGTATGAGAGTTTAGTCAAAATCTTACTGAAGGGTATTCAATGGTGAATGGGGTAAGGATTCCAGTAACAGAAGCAAGCATTGCTGCTGTAACAGGGTTGCCAAGAACAGGAGACCGATGGTTTAATAGAAAAACACATCTTCTGGATGCACATAAGGGGTTCCTCGTCAACACTAAGCGAGTTCAGACCAAGGGCAGAGGTGTAGATGTCAATTCCTTACCAGAGCCATGGGGGAAAGTCACAGAATTTCTTAAAAGGTACATTACCTGCGAAGGTCGATACCAAGTTTTTTATTTTTCTAATTTCATCTTATTATCACATCTGCGACATCAGAAATTGATAAACATTCCTTATTTTATCCTACATTCATTGCATAACATGGACCATTTTGTAAAATAAATCCAAGAGCCCCAAGAACTGTGTTTCTAATCACGGACTCATTGGCCTATTAATTCGCAAAGGTATGGGCATTTCCAATAACCCATTACTTGCTGCAGCAGACTAGGCATAGTCTGTAAATGCAACCCATGGGCCTCTTCCAGAGCCTCTACCCTCGGCTGCAACAGCAGTCCAAACCCCTACTATCGTTGTCCGTAAGACGACTCAGAAAAGTAACCATATAACTCGAAGCCATCCTAGCACCAGACAGACAAGCCTCGACGACTTTGCATTACAACAGCCTATAGTTGTGGACAAACAAATAGATGAAGAGCCAACCGCTCGACCAAAATCACAACACTTGGCTGCTACACCAATTATTGAAATCCTACCCCCTGCCTCTGACAAGAAAACCCCTGCTTTTACCTCTGCATTACCTAAAAAGAGAGAAAGGATAACACGGTCCACTATAACATCAAGACCACTTACCCCCTTTGTTGTGGCACCAACAATCACACAGAACACTCCTATTGCTACTGCAGCCAATCAAGCACCTACTATCATTACCTGTGCAACTTCGCAGAAAAGGAAATGTCCATTCAAAGGAAAACCTCGGAGATCCCTTGACCAAATTGGATCAACAGCAAATCAAATCCCTCTGGCTACTATGACAGAGAATTATACAGTGGTACGAATACCAGGTTTTACTCTATGCCCAAAACTACAGGAAACTATCTTCTCCTTTCAAAATGAATGTACCCAATTCGCAGAAGAATCATCGGTGTTGCCTGAAGATTTTGTGCAAACTATGTCCGTTCAAGATGTCTAGATCATTGTAGACCCCAGTATACCAGAATATCCTCCTTGTGTGATTGAGGAAGAACACCCTGTTCCTCCTCCTGCAATGAAGAAGAAAACCACTACTTTCATTTCTACTTTACCAAGGAGAAAAACCAGGTCCACCAGGTTTTCCAAAGATGCAATTGGAAGGAAAGATATGGAGCAGTCCATTCATATTCTTTGTCCACTATCCCCTATGGTTGATCCAGGGACAGTTCCAAAAGAATCAATTGTCCACGTCGAGACTGATCCACAAGAACCATTCCTGACAGATACAACTGTTACATAAGAACCAGTTTCTCCACAGAAGATTATCCCACTAGAGCTAGAAATATTAGAACCAATTGTCCATGATGAGACTGCTCCACAAGAACTAGTCCTGATAGCCACATCTGTTACACAAGAACTAGCTCCACAGCATGCTGAGGATGTGCCACTTGCCAAATTATTTGCCCAAATAGAGCAAAAGATCAAGAATATAGAAAACTCTAGGATCACTGCACTAATAACAGAAAATAATAACCTCAAAGCAGAGTTAAAGACCCTGAAACAAGAAGTGGCAACTGCTCGACAGAAGAATCCAGAACGTATAACCTTGGACATCCTAGCACTAACAAAATTTGTTATGGGCAGAGACAAAGAACTCATGTGTTTTGAGTGTGGCAACATTTACTACGAGGCAGGATATGAGGTAGTCAAAGTTCCATTCACTACAGGACCAGCAAATGTATCAATCAGGACTGAACATGGTCTTCCTGCTACACAAAAATCAGTAAAATAGAGGAGATCTCAACATCATAAATCAGCTCCTGGTATACCAGAAGATTGCAAACAAGAACCTTTGTTTCCTTCACGAGTTGTTACTAGAGAAACTCAAAATGATCCTGTTCTCAAGAATAAAGAAACCCAAACAGATTGTTGACACAACAAATTTTCTTTTTGACACAACATTCTTCATTACCGGCACTTAGAAATTTCTCTTAACAATTTTGCACTGGAGGAGATACTGATCTACCTCGGCTACAAAGTAAGGTTTGAATGTGTTTTGCATGAGGACATACAATTTCTTCAGTTGGGGGGTATGTTAGGACCCTGAAATGTCCCTTTTTCACTACACCTTTTGATCATTCAACCTTCTCGTTCCTAAGCTAAATGACTATTATAATGAGCACCAAGACCCTTTTTTCCAAGGTATGAATTATTCATCTTGCTTTTATATTTTCATTTACTTAGCATGTTTGATTGATAATGTTCACATATTTTACCCATGAAATTATTTAACTAATGATAAAAATGTTAGAACAACCCACTTCGAGAAACTCGCTACTGTTACAGCTATGCACCAATCCTGTAAGTTGTTACATGACTTCTGCAATGGATGCCCACCAATCCTGGAAGCTGTTACACAACTGCTACGATAGAAGCCTATTAATCTTGGAAGCTATTACAATAGATGCCACCAGTCCTGTTGTGATACGACTGCTGCAACACCTACTGATTAGAATGTTGGCTCACGATGTTGATGAAGGAGAATTCAAGATTTTGTATTAATGATATCTAACGAACAGCCTGAGAATCAGGGATTCTCAAGACTGTTCTATTTTTGAACACTAAACTACTCTGACTTTAAATAGCAGAGCTTTTGTAATGTAAAGGTTTCTTATTATTTTTCTTTGGTGACTGAAGAAAGTAGCGATTATCGTACACAGACATCTTTTTGGCAATTGAATGAAGAAGTGGATTGAATTCCTTTAGCAGATTGTAACCTATTTCTTTGAGTGGATTCAGTGAGAAGGAAAGATCCCACCTTCCTCACCGATTAACCTCTATTTTAAATTCTAGATTTAGTCATTTTCATTGCAAATGGTTTAAGTGTTAGATATTTCTGAATACAACTGATGTTACAGTTTAGTTCCTTCTTGGTAAATGCGCATAAACTTATCTCATGAGAATTAGAAGTCAGTTGTTGAACATGGTTGGAGAACTTCTTTTCCTTTTTCTGCATTAGGTTAAAATCTTGTTTTGGAGAATTAAAAGTGTGAAGTATATTCTTGCAATAAGTAGATTTCCCTTCTGCAATAGTATAGAATTTCTTCCTACAAAAGTAAATTAGAAAGATAGATTAAGGTAGGCAATTCATGGTTTTTGTATATTCATCAGTTTAGATTGCAATTATGATTTTAAGTCTATAGCACTCCAGCTGTATCAGCACAATTGTGTTAGCGATAATGTTTGTTTGTTTTGTTAAAAATAACTTCTCTACTACAATTAGATTAGAGATGCTTTCATAATCTAGCATAGACTCTGCAAAATTATCTTGAAATAATAGACTTCCCTGGGTTGATAATTTATATTGAACACTTTTATTTTCCATTCAATTAGACAATTAAAGTGCCCAACAATAGCCTTTTTCCATGCCTTCCATCTTGACAACCATCCTTTGTCCCTCCAGGACAGATCTTTCACCTCACCTATATCAATAACTGTGAGATCTTATCATCAATTTCAATTCATAATTTTCTTACAAATATGTCACCCATAGATTTCTAAATTCCACATTTTATTTTCAGATATGTTCTACATAGGAACCAGATTCTTAAGTATGAGATTTTCCTTCCCATAGCAGTTTGTCTCAGCAGGCATTGGTCTTCCTTATGGGCTTACTTCTGTTGCCATATTCAAGACCCTTCTTCCAGCAACTCCATCTTCATATATTCAAACAAGTTGTTAGTGCGCGTGCACAATATATCTTCAAAACTATGCATACTAATAGTCAAATCATTTTCATCTATTCAATGGTACAAAGAAAAAGGAAATATCATTCTTTATGCATGCATTCTTTCACCATACCAAATGTTCCAAATGCAATTCAAATATTAAATGACTTTAATTAATGTGTCAATGTTCATGACCATATTCATACCCAATGCACCCTTGCATTGATTTCAAGTTTTCCACACTTTATGGAAAGCAATTTTCCATGGTGTGTTGCAGCTCAACCAACCTCCTAACCATATAGCTCATTTATTCTCATTCATTATTACAGCAGGACAGTGCTTCCTACTACAAGTTGATCGTGTCTTGAATTTAACATATTATAATATGAAACCCAAGTTTCATATGGTTGCATCTAAACACTTTCTTCCTTAGCGGTAACTAGTGGTGCCAATACTCATGGCCACCCACTTCCTTTCTTTAATGCCTTTACAATTAAGGTAGAGTATTGGAAGGCAACCTATTATCTTCCCTCATATGCAAGCATGCATTTCCTCAATGCATTCAATTCAATGTGTTGCCTATGAGAACTTTTGTTCCCAATCACTCTTGATAGGTCAATGTACCCATGACACTATTGATTCATGAATTTTCTTTCAAGGATTCCAATCATCCTTAACTACTATAGATCACTTTCTCTATTCTTCAGGTTCTTTTCCTGAATCATACCCTACTTGGGTATCAATGGAATCCAATAAACACTCAAATTCAATTACTTATCATTGAAATAATAAAATATTTCAGAAGGGATTCTTACCCAATCCCTTCATACCTTATGCCTCATAGGAATGAACACTTTTATACATGTTCTGGCTTCCAACACCCTCTCTGATATTACCTCATCAATGGTGCTTTATGGTGACTTTTAAAGTCCCTTAAACAAATTTGAACAACAACCTTCTCGTATTCATCCTTTGCTTGAGGTTTTCCATCATTGGTAACTATCTTTCCCAAAAGTTTTAATTTCTTTTTACACATGACCTACATCACAAATATATTGGTCGTCCTGTAAAATAAAAATGCATGTATCATATCATTTAAATCAATAAAACATTTTCATATATTCCCCAACATATCTCTATGCACTCTACCACATTACCCTTAATGTTTTCATGAGAGTAAAGAAAATCAAATTTCCAGTTGTCTCTAGAGCCACATATTTGTTATCATTGTCATGCCAAAACACTCACACCCAACAACATATCAGCTTCCCATCCCAACATATCAATTGAGGGTTATTATATATATATATATATATACTTCCATCCCACTACCCAATTTTCAACAATCATTAAGGTTGTGACTCTGTTCTCCTGACATAGTTTTTACACAGTTCCTCCACAAGAAACTCCTTCAGCATGCAACTTCCTTATTTCATATCCATCACTATCTATGATGGTCTCAACCTTGAGTTAACTTCAGCTTTACCAGTTCAATTATTTACCAAATATTCCATAAGGAATATAAACTTGTGTTCTTATGATGCGTTCTGAATTACATATGCACATTATCCCATTGTGCTTTTATGCACAGTGCTTTTGCTATATGATTCAACATACTATGTGTCTACTATAGGCATACTTAAAGTTTATTTTTTTTATCTACTAAAACTTAGTTATCTCATGATTTTTCATGACCATTTACATCTAGCCTTTAAAATCCCGATCAAGTTTCCTTTTATCATGACAATGAAGCATCCCTGTTCATTTACTCTTTCATCCATTTATACTAGATTTTCTTGAGGAGAAGACACACATCCTCCTCAAGCTATTATTTAAAACAAAATAGGCATGACTCTTCAAAATAGAGTCAGTAATGCATCCATGGTATTCATTCTATATTGGCAGGTGCAATTCTTTCCTTACATTTCACTTATTCAAAAAGTCACATATTGCCTCTCATATACATGTACTCATATATCATACATGTGCCTCATTTGCAAAGTTTTCTATCATTCATTCATATCTATTGGCTCTTAATATCATACTTCATATCAAAAAACTTTATAATTCATTCGATCCATGCACTCAACCATATACAAACATAAATAAATATTCAACATGCAAGTTCACTACTTGCACCTCTTTCCATGTCATTCACACACATGGACATTTAAAACTTCTAAATTCTTCCTCCTAGACATCTCACATCCATTCTTATGACAGTCTCATAGGAGTACTCAACACTATGTTGTCCTCTCTGTTGAGAGATTATAGTCATTCCCATGGAAAGTATCGTAGACATATTCATCATTATGTTTCTCTTTCTACATGATAACAACTAGCAAGAAAACACTCTTGCCTCAACTTTTATAAAATCATTTCACAACCCAGAAATAAAATCTGGGAAATTGCAACCATTACCACGAAAACAAAACAACCAATATAGCTTCTAACTATTCTTGATCAACAGACCTTTTTATCAAGGGAATCATTTTTGATCCGCGGGATCTTTTAATGACTTATGGTTGATTTTTAATTTTGCATGTGTTAATTAACCATTTGAGAAACTTAGTGAAAGAATGAGGAAAGAAGAGGAATTATAACAGCCATATACATATGTGCAGATCTGAAATGCAATAAAAGACAGCAAACCATAACACGCAAATTGATAACGGAGTTCGACACAACTTTGCCTACGTCTCCGAGCCTTTTTCTCTATGGGGGAGGCTTCTTTATTTCTGCTAAAAAGCTCAAAAGTACATCGTTGCAATGCCAAATGGATACAATACTGATCTAGTCATGCTCTTCCAGATCTCAAGAACCCTGCAAAGAAAACGGCACGCAAAACGGACGTCCGGAGCTCCCAGAAATGGTCCGATAGCGTCTCCTCCTCAAAAGCTTCTTTGCATCAAAATGGATTTAGCTTGATTTCCCTCTAGTATAACCTTGCTATGACTGCTCTAATGGCTTCGGAGCGGCCAAAAACCCTTATCTGGGCTCTTTCGGCACCTCAATCGGTCGAAAAACGAATAAGTTATGCCTCCTGGAAGTTTTCCCTTCAAGCTTTCTGTCACTCGTGCTACAAAACGCACTCTCCTCCTTTGAACCTGGCTCACACGCAATATGTAGTGTAAAAACCTGGCACCGGGCGCAACCGCACCAATGGTGCAAACCGTAGAACGGTTAAGGCACCTCCAGCCCCTAACCGCCTAGCACCTGAGCACATTGACCATATGACCTCGCACAAAAGATAAAAGGGCTTAACGGTTACAACTGTTCCAACCGCGCACTTGGTGTAGGGTCACATGGATAAGCACATAAGACCGGGGGCTATGTTATACCCGTGCACAATCGCATACATATATAGTGGTCAATCCAAACACATGTGCCTTTTGTCAAAGGGTATGGTCATAAAGTGGAACCACGCGCTTTTACATTGCAGTTATATATATAAACCGGAACTGGACTCCGTATTCAACACCAATTCCCGCGCAATTACATATGGCATGGCCATATGTATAACACAATAAAACCTCGGGTCGGGGCTAAGCCCTGGCACGAGCCCCCCCATCGAATCAAAAGTTAAATCAATTCAAATATTTTACAATACACATAGCTATCAAGGAACAACGTGTGGCGTGATGGTTGGTCGGACTTTGTCAAGGCGTAGCTGCTGTGGGAGGTCCGGGGGTCAAACCCCATGGACTCCAATAAACTTTTACAAACAAACAACCAATCACAAGGTGCCACGTGGTAGCCCACGACTGGGCCACGTGGCACTTTAACCACCAACCACAAACTGACACGCGTCAATCGCTAATTGGCCCACGTGCATGCCACGTCAACTATCGTACTACCTACGTCACTTGCCATGTCAACCCTGTCGAACTTCCCAGTCACCTTTCCACGTCAGCTGATGACGTCACCCGTGCCATGTGTCACCCTTCCAGTGGTGACACGTGTCACCTCAGAATAGTTCCAACTGTACGCCCAAATGTCCAAATCTACCTGCCACGTGTCATCACCTGAGGCTGCCATGTCACCTGTATGGACATGCCACGTCAGCGTACGGACATGCCACATCAGCGTCCGTACGGACTGCATAGTCAGGAATTTTTTTTGCATGTTTGACTTTTCGGACAGAATCCGATATCTTCTCCATACGGAGCCCGTTTGACAAAGTAAATATACCACCAGAATCAGGAAGACAGGATGGACGCAATGGCACATGTTTCGTCGCATTCCAAGCACTTTCATTTTTGAGCATTTTTCAAGCCCTGTCAGGCTTCTGGATCTGATTTCGGATCAATTTTTTAGATTCCCCCTTACTGCTACTTAAGCACACCAAGTCATACCTATTTGGCTACCATCCATCTTTGGATTTCAACTTGACACATTGGTCATCTAGAAGTGCCCCAACACTTCCTTTACCACATTTGGGATCAAAATTTCATTAACCATTCTATCTTATCCTCATAGTGTAATATACCGTCAATATCATCAACATTTTACTTATGTTGTTATAATCAGATTATCACTAACTATATGATCTATGASATCACCATATTTTACATCCAATGATAGACTATAATAAGTCTATATGCACCAAGAATTTTACCCATGCATGTAGTGCAGACGTATTCCACTTGCTTACCTCTTGCATTCTTATGCATAGACATGCCCTTAAGTTAATATGGACATACACTCCCTTAGCACAACCATGATATTCTGAATTTTCTCATGTCACTTCACTTCTTCCATTAGGGTTATTCTCAATTCATATTACTCCTTTTTACTTATTTACAAAAAGGGGATTATCCCAATAACAGGTTTTCAATTATGACAGGTCATGTAAGTTGACCTCACATATTTCCTTAAGGCCTCTAAACATGGGTAAATTATACTCACAAGGCATAATCTCTGGTTAAGCAACAATTTTAATTAACAGAGGCTTCATAAGCTGACATTTGCAAGAAACCTTGCCATCTATTTAGTCCATTCTCCTCCAAGTCTTGTTATTAGTGTCCATCAACATAATCCCACTCTTGTAGGAGTAGCTATAATTCTACCAAAGAAACATAATGCTCCCTCTACCACACATCAACATGTAAATTTTCTACTGTAAGAAATTCCAAAATGAAATCTCAATCAAGGAGCTTCTGCATATAAAAGATAAAATATGTCCAACACAAAGAAACTTTTCTAACCGGCTTGTCTTGACCTTGTTATACTAGTCATGTGACTGATTTCTGGCCCATCTAGGCCTAGTGTTTGAATCATGCTCTAATAGATAGTGTCGGGTAAGGTGCCCTCCCCCTTAAAATTTTTTCTAAGAAAAATAAATTATTTGACTCTTTCGTTAGCCCAAACAGGCCAAGTGTTGTTTCCTTCTTTGATACCACTCTGTCACAGACCCGACCCCTAAGTACCTTTTTGAGGGATGGGGTATAAATTTTTCACTTTTCTCAGTCACCTAATCCATGTATCTAGGATTCCATTGTCTTTGATTCAACGAGGATTTTCCATCAACTATAAATTTGTCCAGATCCTAGAATTTGGACCACAAGTTATGGTCCTTCAAAGTTCTTTAGGCCCTCATCGAATAGAGTCTCTCACCACCTTGTGGCATCCACGTGGCTCCCTGTCACACAATGCGCCACATCATCATAGCATACACAGATTCTCCCAACCATAGGTTGATTCTTTTCTAGCTCTTATAAGCCTATTGATTTAATTAATAATTACCATGATAAAATCCCACTCTTTACTAATCATTTAATCATTTATTTAATCCCTATTAGGGATAATTGATCTTTATTCAAATCAATTAACCCCATAAGTTTTTACTTGGCCTAAATTACCAGCCCAATTAAACCAATGATTACTTCCCTTTCACCTTGGTAATCCCACATTTTGGGGTAAATTTAGTGTTAATTGTTATATCAATACCCCATCACATAAACTTATAATCTAATTGTATAATAAAAATTTTCTTTTATTAATTATATTCAATATAATTATATTTAATTATATTCAATATAATTATATTTAATTATATTCAATATAATTATATTTAATTATATTATAATATGATTAAATATATCAAAGGGAACTTAGGGTACTAATATTAATTAACACCTAAGCCTCCAGAATTTGGCGTAATTCCTCTCCACGCTTTTATGAACATATCCAAAAATTTTGAATGTCGAAGCTACAGAAAGGGTCCCACTTATATTATGACTTTATGCAAATACAAGTAATTATATTACGATACAATATAATTAATTATGTTTAATAATATTATAACGTTGGAATACGGGAAGGTAGGTTTGGCCCTCCCGACCTTTTAGCTTGTTCATTTTATCCCCCAAACATCTGGAGTCCCGAAGCCTCGAACTCCTGGAGATCCAGAGTCCTGAACTCTCGAAGGGTCCACACTTACACG
>SNQJ01S0113380.1:8959-19919 GCA_010110895.2 Picea sitchensis
ATGAGGGTGTCTATGTTCGGTTTTCCCTCTTTCTTCTAGAATTGTCTAATCTAAGAATTCAATTCTATCTACCTGCAACTACTACCATAAATGCCTCTGTCTATCTCAGACGAGAGCATATGGATCGAGGTCTGATTACATTCTTACCAAGCTATCTCAGACGAGAGTGTATGGCTCGAGGTCTGATTACATTCTTACCAAGGTGCCTAAATTAAATGATCTCATTTATGTTTGCGCATCAACTTCAAGGGAAAATTTAAAAATTCAAAAACTTGCGTTGGACATCTTCCAGCTGTCTTCTGCTTCCATGTCGGTTTTTCTTGTCGTGAGGGATGCTCCTACATCACCAAGCATAGTTTTGGTTCTGTTTTAAAGCTTGCGTAAAAATGAAAACAATCCTGAGCTTAGTCTCTGTTCTTTCTTGTGCTCGTAAAAACATGAGAATGTAACCAAGCAACCTTTTATCTCTTTTTGGGATTGCATGGATATACGAAAAAGGAACCCCCTGGAGTCTTCTTTAAACTCTTTTGAGACTCTCTAAAATATGAAAAGATTGCCAAGTGACCTTGTTCTCTTCATGCTCGTTAAAGTATTTGAAGAAAACATCTGTTGAGAGATATTTTATCTCTTTTTCGGTCTCATCAGACACCTTTACGAAAAAGGAACTGAGAGAGTTCTCTTTAAGTGTTTTTCAGACTCTTTAAACATGAAAAACCCCTGAGTTTTCTTTCTTTGGACTCGTAAAACAAACTTCGAAAGGCCAATATGGGACCGAACCACTCCTTCCTAGGGTTCATTAAACATACTCCGAGGGACCCGTCCGAAGGATGAGATTACATTACAAGCATATGTTATCCTCCTCAAGCTTGCGTAAAAATAAAGAGGTACTCACAAGAAATGGTGGGGGAAAATTTGGGAAAGAAATGTGTCTAAACCTATATTCCATGGAAGAGTCGCTTTTTGAACATGACACCCTTTCACTCGCCTTGCGTCTAGGTCGGAAAATCTACTCGTCTCTTGATCATACTCCTTATAAGATTACAAATTGGTCTATGATCCCTGTTGTTGAGTCAGTGTTTCCAAGACAGTTGTCGTGTCGTCAATATGTTCAAAAAATAAGTTCAACCCATAAATACTTCTATTGCGTCGACCATTTCTGCAGTCCTTAAGCCTTCTATTGCATCTACCATCCCTGAGTCAGTCTTGAATCACTTGTTACTCTGACCTACATCAAATCTTGTTACTTGTTTCGAGTCATTGATGTGGGATACATTAAGGCCCTCCCGTGACGAGTCTTTTCCTGTCGACTTCAACTCATTATCCAGGAATTAGACTTAGAAACTAATTGGTACCTTGGAACTTGCATGCCTCAATGGCAGGTTTCCTCGGTTTTGACACTGGGTTTTCATTATTGACCCTTGATCGGGAGATTTCGTCGAGTGTTCAACTTCAGCTCATTTATTCACATTCGTTGGATTGTACTAGTGTACCTTGGGAGTCATTGACATTAATGGTGATTTCCCTTGCACTTGTTAACAGTATACACTAATGACTAGTAATCAAGTGGTTTCTACCATGTTTGACTTCAACACATGTATTCACGTGGATAGATTCGTACTATAGAGTGGTGGAAATGAATACCCTGGATATTTTCTAATAGATCCAGGTTGTGTTGGAGTATATTCAGTGTATTGTTCCATAGATCCACATTGTATGTCTGGTGGATATGTTCAAATTTGAAACTTTAACACGTAGATCCATAGTGTATTTTTGGTGGCTATGTTCAGATTTGATTCATAATGGCATGGATCCATGGTGTATGTTTGGTGGCCATGCCCTTGTCTTACTTGACATGGATCTTTGCATGTCGGAATTTATGCTCTGAGTCATTTTTATTCTGAGTATGTGAATGCCTACCTGAATGATGATGTATTATTGTACTGTATTTCCTTGTTTGTTGGCAGGTTTCCGACCGACTGTTCCTTGTTCCCTACACACACTCGACAAAGTATTCCAGCTATCACTCTGTTCTAACTTCATACTTTGGGGGGCTCTCTGTTACACATTATTTTCATCATCCCTATGACCGTTAATGATGTAAACCTATATGTACTCTTCAGAGGAGTCAGTGGCCTCAGTTCCTAAAGAAAGAAGGGAGAAGAACTTTTTCTGAGAAAAGAAGTTTCATTTTCCTTTGTAAAAACCCTATAAAAAAGGATGTTTTCAGGCTTCATTATAGCCAGGGTGCGAGAATGCATGATTCTCACAGGCTTCACCATAGTTGGGTTGCGATAGGTTCGCAGGTTGCACTATAAACAAGGTGTGAGAATGCTTACGCGTGGGGAAAACGAGTGTTTTCTCGAATCTTCTAGAAGGAGAAACTTCCATGGTGAGGTGGCATCTGAATGGTTTGGAACTTACTCACTTTCATGATTTAGTGGGATCATCCTAACCTCCTCACCTTATCCTCTTCAGCTTATAAAAGGAGAGGAGCTCTCATGGAGAAGGGCTAAGTTGGATTTGTCTTGGAATTATTAGCTTGGTTGGAGTGTCTTTGAGTTTTNTTGTTTGTTGGCAGGTTTCCGACCGACTGTTCCTTGTTCCCTACACACACTCGACAAAGTATTCCAGCTATCACTCTGTTCTAACTTCATACTTTGGGGGGCTCTCTGTTACACATTATTTTCATCATCCCTATGACCGTTAATGATGTAAACCTATATGTACTCTTCAGAGGAGTCAGTGGCCTCAGTTCCTAAAGAAAGAAGGGAGAAGAACTTTTTCTGAGAAAAGAAGTTTCATTTTCCTTTGTAAAAACCCTATAAAAAAGGATGTTTTCAGGCTTCATTATAGCCAGGGTGCGAGAATGCATGATTCTCACAGGCTTCACCATAGTTGGGTTGCGATAGGTTCGCAGGTTGCACTATAAACAAGGTGTGAGAATGCTTACGCGTGGGGAAAACGAGTGTTTTCTCGAATCTTCTAGAAGGAGAAACTTCCATGGTGAGGTGGCATCTGAATGGTTTGGAACTTACTCACTTTCATGATTTAGTGGGATCATCCTAACCTCCTCACCTTATCCTCTTCAGCTTATAAAAGGAGAGGAGCTCTCATGGAGAAGGGCTAAGTTGGATTTGTCTTGGAATTATTAGCTTGGTTGGAGTGTCTTTGAGTTTTGCCTTTGTCAAGATAGATTGTGAATATTATCAGATCTATGCTTTTAGAATTCTTGGAGTGGAAGTGTGTGGGGAATGAAGGATAGTTGGAAGGGACCTTATGACATCAAGTCCATGGTTGTAATCTCTCTTTCACATTTAATATGATACAGTAATACGATTCTTTCCTATAAAGCTTGATGTGTTTTATTGTATGATTCCTCGATCACATACATAGGTTTATATTGAGTTTATGCTATTACTATCACTTTAGTTGGTTGCGTTCTTTTGCAGGTTCATCATTGTATGAGCGTTGGAACGAAGCTAGGATGGCGATAGCGAGAGGAAACGATGTTTAAACGGCAAGTCACCTATCCCTGTTTAGTTAGAAAATTCAATATTTAAAACTTAAGGAAAAGGTCATGTTCTGGTGTGTTTTGTTATAGATCTAGGTGGATCTAGGGAGATCAGTTAGTGTTCGCACCTACCGATTTATCCGATAACACCTATGTTCATATCCCAACTTGCTTCCCTCATAACATCAATTTTCATGCAAACACCCCTTTCTCCCTTGGTATGGGTTATATGCTAGGAAATTATTTTATGAGTACCAATAAGATGATAGGGTAAAACCCTGGAAGCTGGAACTCATTTACCCAAGAGAGACTACCTTTTTTATCAATGTTGAATCTCCTTGACTTGATGAAGCTTATGAATGACCTAGTGTTAAACAATCTAAACTAGCCTCCAGTTCCCACAAATATACCTTTAGATATTTTCAAGTTTAAGGGAAAAGCTAGAGAAGATATCACAAATCATGTCATGATGTTCCACCTTTGGTGTTCGTTAAACTCTCTAATGGAATATTCCATTAGACTTAGACTATTATAGCATACACTAATAGGAGTGGCCATAAAATGGTACATCTAACTCACATGATCTTGATTTTATAACTTCAATGCTCTTACATCGACGTTCCTGAATTTTTTTTAGTTATTGGTATGGTACAATTCAAGAACTAAGATTTTGTCTACATTCCAAAGAGACAAAATCTTAGTCAAAAGATGACATCAGGACCAAGGGTTCCATGACAACTCTCCCATATATGCCTACAAACATGTGTCCTTGGGTTGTCTCTCCTCCCAGTACTTCCCCGTGAGTTCCTAATCTTGTTGCAGATAGTCTAGCTCTAGAAGAGGTGACAAAAGTGGTGGATAAGTATTATGTTGATGATAACATATTTATGAGCCACTAAGTTTCCATTCATGGCAACATTCTTCACTCGAGTTTTCATCCTGGAAAATCCTTCTTCTGCGTCTACGACCGAAGAGGTAAATATGGCTCTGATTATTATTCCTGTCATTGCTAATGGTTCTATTTTTATCCGCGACAATGATTGGATTGTGATCCTTAATTTATTTCTCATGGATCCTCGAGCTCCCCATGTGAAGCTAACCCTTTCTCACAAAACGTGATACACTCTTGCTACTAAAGAAGTGGTTCCTCGTTACAGTGAATATGTCCCACCCTATGATCATGATGGCATGCATTAAGTAGAGGAAGAGGCTAACATCATTAGGTCTTATTAAGATGATAATTTCATTGACCAATAGGTGGGGAATCTGGTCTTAGACTTGGGTACTAGTAGAATCTGTGACACGAAATTATTTTGTGCCATGGAACTATACTTACACACCAAACCCATGGTAGCCCAGGAAATGCTACCCAAATCGCAAGATTACAGGTAGTTTGGTCAGCATCTCAAAACCCTGGAATAACAAAATAAGTTGTTGTTTTCACTCGTCTCCTAGCTAGTTAAGAAGGATGGTGGTGTTGTACAACTGACCCACGATGGATCCTTGGCAGTTTTCCCCCTCTACACTCATTTGGTATTTGATGCGGTTGTTGGGACCTCCATGCATCCCTCCTAGGTTCCCAACAACCACGTCAACCATTCTTACCATTACTTGGGGACTAGTGTTGTAACATCCCCAGCATCCAACTAGGCTATGCCACATAAAATTTTCCAAACTGTATACAAATTAAAACATATACACACATAAACTCTTTCAGAACTTTATATATAAAACTTAAAATAGACAAATACATTCTACAAATGTACATATTCATACAAAATAATAATAAAAATACACATGCAGCACACATAAGAAAAACCCATAAAAGTAAATGCATAAATAATGATGCACCATGTAATTTAACACACAATTGACACTTATCTTGGTAAAAATATCACCAACTGCATGTAGACCTTCCACGAACCTCCCAGCCTTAGACCACGCTTCTCATCACTCTCAACAATGGGTCACCCCCAAGCTGGGACTAAACTCCACCTGGGTAAAAGGGATTCCTAACCAAGATGATGTATCTCAGACAACAAGAAAGACTCGGTCACATGTGCCAAATCCTAGGAAGTGTGCCCCTTCTCTGCTCAACAGTCTTTCGATTGCCCCACTTCCTTTTTGGGCTTCAGCAACAAGTCGGATAGGAAGTCTTAGAGCCCTATAGTTGCAATTTCACACCTTTCGAAAATCAATTCCCAACAATTCTCTCACCTAGAGAGAAATTTCTCATGTCCTGACAACCCACCTCTTCAATATCCCACAGGCCTGACAACCTGCTTCTTTAGTCCAACTCCCAAGCTAACCAAGTACATATATAGGTATGGATACAGATACGAGTATAACAAAAGGTAGGTATGGATATAGTTATAGGTACAGGTACAGGAAGGTACATAGGACAGCTGAATGAGTGAGTGCATGATCATGGAATTATTGGGAAAATGAACTAAGTCCAAACTATATGTATGTATGTTCCCAACTTGACACTTTTCATGTTGGGAGCTACTTTGGCCCACTTTTCCCCATCCTTAGAACTTAGGATAAAATAATTATCCATACTTTATACTTTAAGGAATATTAATATAATATTCCTTTTTGGCTTAAGATCCCTATCTTATCCCCTCATCCTTAACTTTTAGCCCCCCCTTTCCCTAACTAGTGGAGTCTAGTCCCCCATACTCTTTTATCATGGTTGGTCTACATGCAACGATGTATTATATCAAGGATGAGACATATACAAAAATAGGCTCACTGACATTTAGCATCTAGGCTCTCTGGCCGAATTCAACACATAACCCTCCTAGATTATACTAACTAGCTCACCAACCTATAAACCACAACATATACACAAAGGCTCCCTGGCCTCAAAATCATGTGCACTTAATTTTGTTGTGCGCGGTATCCTGGAATGTACACACTTCATCATTTTAGTGCGCAGTACATTTGCGCACTATACCATGGAAGGTGCATGCAAAATGATATCAACAACTCACCAGCTTAAGTACATTTTCATTTACATTTACAATTGGGGTTCGACCTAGGGGTATTACATTCCCCTCCCCTTATTTATGCAATGTCCTCAGTGCAATATATACACATATACAACCAAAATTTCAAAAATACTCAAAAATATGCGGGTATTCTGCACGCATAGCATCTTCATGCTCCCAAGTTGTGTCCTCAAGACCGTACCATGTCCATTTGACCTTTACAAGCTCTATGGCTCAATTCCTGAGCTATTTGGTTTTTCAATCCAGAATGCATACTGGATGTACTTCGAAAGTGCCTTCTTTCTCCACCTAAATCACATTCCAATCAATAACATGATTAGCATCAGGTGTATATTTCTTGAGCAATGATACATGGAATACATTATGAACAGAGATAGATGCAGGAAATACAATCATATAAGCTACTGGACCAATCCTTTCTAGGATTTCAAATGGTCCACAATATCTAGCTGCCAATTTGGAACATTTTCCCAAATTCAGTGAACTTTTGTTGGCCTTAACCTTCAAGAATACATGATCACCCACTTTAAAATCCCTATGAGTTCTACCCTTGTCAGCATATATTTTCTGCCTGTCTTGGGCAGCCTTTAAATTCTATTTATTTTTCAACATTTTCTCTTCCATTTCCCTGAGTAATTTTGGCCCAACTATTGCTCTATCTGTTGGGTTGTCCCAGCTTACTGGTGTGTTGCACTTTCTGCCATATAGTTCCTCAAATGGGCTCATCTTTGGAGAGGCTTGGTATCCATTGTTATAAGAAAACTCTACTAAGTGTAGGTAGTCTTCCCATTTTAACGGTTTATACATCACATACATCCTCAACATATCCTCAATCACTTGATTCACCCTCTCTATTTGTCCATATGATTCTGGATGATAAGATGTACTAAAATTCAAATTTGTTTCAAATCCATTAAATAATCCCTTCCAAAAATTTGATGTAAATTTTGGATCTCTGTCAGACACAATTGTCTTGGGTATACCATGTAATCAAGAAATTTCTCTCATATAAACATCAACAATGTTGGTTGCCTTATCAGTGAGTTTTACTGGAATAAAATGGGCAACTTTAGTAAGCTTATCGACCACTACCATGATAGAATCATGTTGCTTGTTTGTTTTGGGCAGTTTGGTAATGAAATCCATTGTTAAAACTTCTCATTTTCACTCAGGAATGGGTAATGGTTGTAACAAACCAACTAGGTGTCTATGCTTAGCCTTTACCTTTTGACATTCCAAATATTTGGCAATAAAATCATCAACTTATTTCTTAATTCCTAGCCAATAATATTGGCTCTTGATACCTGCAATAGTTTTATGATAACCTAGGTTCCCAACATAAGGTACATTATGCATATCTCTCTATTAGCACTAGAAGTAACCTCTGGATTGCAGCATAAGTAAGCCCAGTACCCATCAGTTTGTATGTCACAATGAGTAAATTAAAGGGGGGTAGGATGGGCGCAAACTCAAGAAAATATCGTTTTAACTCAGAAATCTAGACCAGACAATGCATGAGCAAGTGAGGTCTTGATCTAAATTCAGTCAGTAGGTTGTAGTAAAGGGTGATTTGGAGGAAGAACTGGTGAGGAGAATGTAGAGGTCTGCTATGGGCATTAGGTCTTCTAGCAACCTAGGGAAGAAAATCTTAAAATACAAGATCCTCTTGGATTCAAAACTTTAAGGAACTGGAGAACATTAATAATTGCACTGTGATCAAACATACATCACAATACAGTCAAAAAAATCCATGTGAATCCTTCAATCATGGACACTTCAGTATCAGAGGAAAATAGAATGAAAAGGAAGATGACTTTCATTAAACAAGAAGTCTCAAATATAGATACATAACCAGAAGAACCGAAACTTCATCAAAACTTTACAATGCGGGAGCTTAGCTCAACCATCAACAACTACAACATATCAAAACTGAGTATATACACTCAGAACTACTCATGACCCTCAGGGACACGATCGAACCACTGCATTCAAAGCTTTACATCTTTGTCTTCTTTTGTCAGACTGTGCCGGTCTTTCTTTGTTAGATGCAAACTTAAACCAGTATGGGCTTTGCAGGAAAATCTGTCCATAGGGGAGCCCTAGGCTGACAATCTATCTCCACGGCCAGGATTTCCATGCTTTCCATTTATGAGGTGATACGATGTTTCAACCACCACCCCTCATTTTCATTAACTACCTTCATCGAGAACAGGACGAGGCCTGACACCCATGCATGTTCTAGGGGGTGCCCATTACTTTGTCGATTCAATATCAACACCTCGAGGCCATGCTGATCTTCCTCTGTTAACCTGTTAATGCTCTGTAAATTCCCAGAGGTTGTTTGGGGGTAGAAGAAATTTATCAGAGTTAACTTTATCCAACCACTTCGAAACTGGGATCTATCCCTGCCAGTTTCAGAGAGGGATCTCTCTGTAAGATTTAGATATGTTTTCGGTTTCAGATATTTGGCTAGTTAAATAAATAGGACTTTGTTGTTTGTTTTATAAAATGGATGAAATATTTCTTATGCGTCCATTGGGCTATGGGGTCTGTGTTAAGTTTTGAGATCAAAGAATAGATTTTATTAGGTTTATTTTTTCCACTCAACATGCATACCACTGGGTGGTAAAATTGATCAATGAACTGTTTAAAACTGAACTCTGATGAGTTCTTTCTCGGTAAAGATGTCCAGGAGGTGATAGCTTGTGGATGGCCATCCTGGTCCTGTTTCTGCATAGAAAATGAGAACTTCTTTGCTTAAAAGAAAAGGAACATGTAAGATAATATGGAAGAATATCAGAACATGCCTTCTGTAGGAAACTTGAAAACTTGCTCGTGAATATTATCGACCAGAAACTAACATAAATTAAACTGGATGGTGGCCTTCTCTCAGGTCGAGAAAATGGACAAGAAACCCAGGATGAGTTTGTCCACCCATTCATTTGAATAATACCTGAGCAAACAACACAAGGATGAAAAGACTTGATTACCTTTTGTTGAGAACATGGAGGAATGATAAGGGGGATTTTTCTTGGGGAATTGGGCACTCTCAGTGAGGAAAAGTTTGAAAATTTGCGCTCTCTGGGGAAAAGATAATTTATGGTACATTTCGGTTAAGATTTCAATGGTGAGAGGGGAAAGGGATTCTGATCTGGGAATTTGCATCATCTAGTCAATGGTTTCAGCTGTAATGGTGAACAAGGTCTCTCCAGATGATGAGACGATAGATATCTGATTGGGAACATAGTGTGCCTGGCACTTGAGGGTGAACTCAGGGAAATGGTGAATTTGGGGGAAAAGATATAGTGGGAGATTGGACTCCCAGAGTCCAATATCGTCACTATGGTCTAGGAAGGTGTCTCTCAACCATGAGTGTAATTCAGCAAAATCAATTTCACATTTGGGTTCTAAAATCAGGTAATCTTTGTCGGCTAGAGGGATCTGGTCAAGGTCGACGGGAGGAAGGAGAAATGGATTGTCATCGATCTCTGAATTTTTGGACTTTGGCGCCATCACTTCGACTGCTACCTGCAAAAGTATGAAAAATAATGATGTTGACTGTAATATCCAAAGGTTAATGGAAGTTGAAGGTGAAAAGGCGAAGATGACGATGATTTCAATGGCTTCTGGATCGTGAATGGTGAAGAAATGGTGAAAAACGGGATTGTCTGGACGAACGGGTATCTGTTGGGGAGTGGGGGACAAGTCAGCAGGTTTAACTGATAGGTTTGGCTGCATTGATTGGCCAATGGATATCTCGGGGATGAGGTGGAGGGTAGTAGATAGGTGACGGGTTCATGAGGATGACGTGTAGGATAGGGAGTGGAGGACAAGTGAATAGGATGTGACGTGTGACGGATGATTGGGGAAAATGGTATGATGGTAGAATAACGACACGACTTATAAGCGGCGGTAGTGGAGTGTGACGTCACGAGGTGGTGGTGGTATCGGAAGTTGGTATGGTGGTTTACACGGAGTGGGGAGTAGGCGGTAACTAGTTTAGAGCAAGGGGGTCCAAGTTAACACAAACACGCCACATTAGGATGGGTCCCACCGAGGAATACCACCAACTCGAACACCCCCCTCCGTTAAAGGTCAAACGGTCGGGGGGGGTTCCGATATTGACTATCGGTCGTGGATATGAGCACCTTTTTCTCAGTCGTTGATCTCGACGCACCCTTTAATCATGGAGCGCGATTCACATTACATTGCAAAAACTTAGGATAATGCCTTTCTTGTGGGTTTTTTGCGTTGCTTCTTTTCATTTTTCCACCAAGGGGTTATAACACAACCTTCTAACATCAAAACAAAGAATCTCATCCAACTTTATGCTTGTTTTATTGAAATGAAATCCGACTAGCCTATGTCCTAATCTACTTACCTAACACATTTAACCCAGATTAGATTGTTGGGCTAAAAAGTACTTTACCCTGGC